>BSBK01001857.1:0-195000 GCA_027943335.1 Chamaecyparis obtusa | reverse complement strand
TCAGATCTGGAGGACAACATGCAAATGGGAGCATTTTTCATGCCAAAAGGACCATATCAAAGTGTTCAAGATAGATAAGTAATAAATTTTGATATAAAATATTCCCTATTTCGATGCAGGGAGCATCTGATGCAAAAAAATTTGCCAACAAGTCTTTGCACATTTTTTTAAAAAAAAAGAAAAAGTGCGACATTTTTTTAAAAGGTGCACTTTAAAAAGTGCCATCGTGGGGCTCGTCGATAAACCATGGTAGATCATGCAGAACCAGCACACTACTCATCCGCCACCTGCGATGCCCTGACAGGGACCACTCGACAGCTGGTGCGTTGCTCAAAAGAACCACTGCAGCTAATAGTGGTGGCAACAGCTCCAAGACCACTGTTGTCTAGCCGCCATCAACAATAGAACTACCACCTCAACCACCCACCACAACCTAGTCAGCACTAACATCATCTGCCGCCACATCAGGAACCACATTTCTGTCCACTTATGTCAACACCACATTAGCAAACTTTTCACTCTCTTAAAATTGACGACCATCTAGCTGTCAAAGTAGTACGGATTATCTTTTTCCAGCAACAGCCATACGACCGTCAAATTTAATCACATATTTTTATGACATCATCATAGCGTTGAATTTTCTTACCCTTCACCATTGGAGTTTTCTATTTTATGATTCGATTTCAAATGCTCATATCTTGCTCATTTTTAATCCTTTTTTCGAGCAATTTTTTTTTGGGTTTGGGATAGAATTTCCTGAATTTTCCAGTGGGTAGTATTAGTTTTGGATTTTAGTTGCTAGATTAATCATAATTTGCATATTTTCATGACTGTACCCTATCTATTCCTAAATTTTGCAATTTTGAGAGCTTCATATGGGCACATATGGTAATATTTTTTGGTAAATTTTTTTTGTTGAAAGTGCATAGTTTTTTGTCTAGTTTCCAAATCTGCAATCGGATTTTAGTGATTTGGAGTGGAAATATCAATTTCACATATATGTTATTTTGGGGCTATATATGCACTTAATTAATCCTTGGATTTTAGTTTTCTGATTTGCATCAGTAATTTGAAGGAGTTTTTAGTTTGTTTCAATTATTACTTGGTTGTATTATGGACTTTTCAAAAGTCAAAATCCTCACACTATATAACTATCATGAGTGGAAACAATATGTATCTAATTAGTTGTTAAGCATTAGATTTCTTAGAATCATACTTGGACAGGATCTAGAACCAACTATAGGTGTTGTAGAATGGAGAAAATGGTTTGATCGAAGGGATAAATCACTTGGCTCTCTTAGATCAACCATCTCTCATGATTTTCTATATCATATTGCATCTTGCACACATCACCGTGATGCTTGGACAACGTTGGAAGGAATATTTGGTAAACCTAATAGAATTAGAAAATTAAGATTGGAGAATGTGCTCATAGGTTGACTAAATCATAGTGATTTTGACAATATTCAAGGTTTTTTCTCTAAGTTCAATTCTATTAGATTGGAGCTTTCTAATTGTGGTATTACTAAAAATGATGAAAATTTTATATTAACTATTTTTCCAAGCTAGGCCTTGACTATTCCATCTTTGTTTCTACATTCTATGCTACTATGGATGCACTTGATAGTACATACAAAATGCCTTCTCTTGATGAATTTGTAGGTTAACTGACAAGGGAAAAAGAAAAGTTGGCACACATGGGTCAATTGAAGTCTTTAAAGTATCATGCATTTCTTGCAAATGATTTCACTTCAAAGGTTTCCAATGGAAAAGGAAAGAAGAAACATAAGAAACCTAAGCCTCATGATAAAGGTAATGATGCTCCTTCACATCATAGTTCTGAATCCAAGTCCTCTTCAAGAGAGGAATTATCTAGAAAGAAGAGAGAAAAAATGTGCATATTGTAAAAAGCTAGGACATGATGAGCATAAGTGTTTCCATAAGAATATTGATGAGTTCACTCATGTTTTTTTAAAAGAACAAGATCAAGTTTCCATCATTAGTGTCTACTCCATCTTCTACAAGTTTGACAACTTCTACATATACATCATCATCCAAGGATAAAGGTAAAGGTAAAGGTCAAGCACCCATTTCTTCCACACATCCTAAGCAAGGTAAATGGCTACTTGATTCAAGTGCATCACATAATATGGCATCTTCTATGGATATATTTTCTTCTATTTATCCTTGTAATTCTCCACAAATATCGTTGGGTAACAACACATATATGAAGGTTTGTGGGAAAGGTACTATTCAGTCTTCAAAGATGCATACATGGAGACTGACTTCCTCCTTAAATTTGCACATGGATTGGCTTATTCATCATTTGGTTTATTTATTTCTTCCTAAGGGGAGAGATGTTACTTGTAGGCACTAGAATCTCTTTTGTTTAGAGGTGCACTACATCAACATTAGAGCTTCTTCATTATGGGGGGGATATCATGTCTCCTATCATCCTTCTGATGGTGGTATAATTTATTTTATATACATGATGTATGTAGTTCTTGGGGGGTCTTGATTACTCCATCCATCCATGCATATTGTGTGTTTTCATCTCTCTTTTTGGGGGAGGGATTTTCCAATGAAGTTTTCCCTCTATCTCTGCTTTATCAGAGATTTCATTTCCTATATTTCTTTGCATATTGTACATGGGAACCTGACATGGCCTCATAGTCGGGACCCATCATGTATTGTGAGTTTCAATATTCTCCCTAAGTTGCACTTAAGGGGGGGTGTTAGAGTCAATAGTACTTTTCTATTTCACTCTTGACTTAAGTTTACTTACGAAACTTATTTATTAGGAGGAATTATTTATTTTGGATATTATTTTTAGGAGATATTGATGAGTCATAATTTGACTATATCCTCTCCTTGGATATGGTTGAGTTCCATCATGACTCTACTTCCTCTTGGTTGAGACACTTGTCTCATCCATGTTTGTGCCTCCTATGAACTCTTGCCTATATAAATAGGCTAGCTTACATGTAATAATCATATATTGGAAATACATGTGATATTGTATTCTCCATATTGGAGATATATTATAAATCCATTATAAATGCTAGGATAACATAATAAATATTTCCCTTGATGTTGTTATTCCTTTGAGCAAATACATCAAGATTATTTGAATTGTTAATCTGCTTATTTCATTTCCAATTAGTGATCTAATACTTTCAAATAGATTTTGGGTTATTTTAGATTTCAAGGAAAATCTTTTCTACAAGTATGCTAGGCATAGTCACATGTCTCAATGGTTCGATCGACAATTTAAGATGTGTAAGGAGTCTTTACCAATTGGCACTATTATATCAGTGTTTTACTTCATAGAAAACTACACATTGTAGCCACAAAACAAGTTGCAAGCTTAGTGTTACAATTCCATTCATATTGCTATTTTTATCCATATTACATATAAACATTCCCCTGATAGTACAAAATAGGACATGGAGATAATCAAAGAGTACCATTTTTCAATGAGTGGCAATAGATCTCACTCTTCCAAGTATATGCAACATTATTTTGAGAATTTTTTTCATTTCTTGCAAGAAAAAGATATTGCACTGGATAGACATCTCATTTGGTCGGATACTTGCATCGATCAATTCAAGAATGCTTGTATGTTTTATTGGTTGAGTAGAATGCATGCAGAGAGGGGTGTACCTCATAATTGGATTTTTTTTTTAAATTTGGGCATGGAAAAGGGGAGCATGATGGAGAAGGTGCACATGTGAAGAGAGCTCTAGTTAAGGAGTAGTTGAGGATTTTAGGAGCTACACTTTGTGATGCTTATTCTATTGTTAATTGTTGTAGTTCAACATTGTCACATGGAGAGAAACTTGATTTAGTAGTGCACAGATTCCTTTGGTTGGTTGAGGAGAGTGTAGTAGGAAACAAATTGGATTGTCAGAAAGTTAGAGATTTTTCAAAGATGCATTCATTTTGAAGCTCAAAAGCAAGTACATGGACCATTTGGACACAAAATTTGGCTTGTTTTTGTCCTATCCATTTTTAGTGTGATTGGAATCAGTTTGATTCAAGTGAGTGGGTGGATGCATGGGTTCCTAGTACTCTAAAACTACTTTCTAAACCAATAATTTCTTTATTGATTTAGTAGTGCACATATTCCTTTGGTTGGTTGAGGAGAGTGTAGTAGGAGACAAATTGGATTGTCATAAAGTTAGATATTCTTCAAAGATGCATTCATTTTGAAGCTCAAAAGCAAGTACATGGACCATTTGGACACAAAAATTGGATTGTTTTTGTCCTATCTATTTTTAGTGTGATTGGAATCAGTTTGATTCAAGTGAGTGGGTGGATGCATGGGTTCCTAGTACTCTAAAACTACTTTCTAAACCAATATCATTGCCAACAGGCTTGGAATATTTGTGAAACATGATTTAATCCCTTATGAGCTTCTGCATCGAGAAGTTAGAATGTGCATTCTTGATGCAGGAGCATCCTGGGTGTAAGAGCAATCTTGCATCACCCAAAAATATTTTTGTTTTTGTATTCAATAAGGGCTATCTTGTGCAGAGTTGCTATTTGTGGAAACTTGCTATTTTTAGTAAGTTGGTCTTACGATCTCAGAATGTCTGATTTTACATATGGAGGTTCATCTCAGTCATATCAGCCTACCAGCAAAGTTTCATGGCTAGATCAGGTCTAGTTTTGAAGATATTGAAGATTTTCGGTATTGGCAGCAGGGTACAGAAACTTTAAACTCAGTTTTGAAGGCTTTAGAGGCCCCAGATGAGGTTGAAAATTTGGGTGATGGGTGTTTTGTACAAATCAAGCCTGTAGAGTGCTTCGTGGCATTTCCAAAATGGGGTTATAATAGCCAATTGGGTCAACGGGCGATGACTTATGGTCTTCGAAAGTTGAGTCACCTGAAATGGTGAAAAATAATTTTTCTTCAAAATTTTTGTTTGGGTTTCAAAACTCATTTTGAGCCAACTTTGATGTAATAAATTGTAAAATAAAATAATTCTAAGTTTGGTCAGCCCTAAGGGCTAAATTTCTAGAACCTTCTCGGGCAGTGGAAATTGCCTATATAAAGAAGGCTCGTAGTGTTGTCTAGGGCAGTTCTGGGTAGTAGATCTGGGTATTGATTCGAAGCTTTGTCCTATAGAATATTGTAAGGGGATGCCCATGTGGCTTTGCATATTATAATTCTAAAAGTTTGTAATTCCACATTTGTGGAGATAATAAGAAGCCAATAAGCTAAAGGATGGAGTGCGACATAAGCTAAAGCCATTGAAGGAGACCGAAGAAAAGGTATGTGGTAATGCAAGAATAAATTTTGTTGATGGAAGAAAATTCCTAGATGGTATGAGGCATGAGCATGTGTATTTTTTTTTAATTCCAAAAGCTAGTAAAGAAGAAGTAGAGGATGTACCTGTAGAGATTGCAGATTTGTTGAATGAGTTTTAGGATATTGTCTTTGATAATGTACCTGATGGATTACCACCGGTAAGGAAGATCAGTCATCAGATGGATTTGATTCCAAGAGCCAGTTTGACAAACAAGGCAGCACACAGAATGACACCAGCAAAAAGTGAAGAGTTGAACAGACAAGTACATGAGTTGTTACAAAAGGGATTGATTTGGGAGAGCCTCAGTCCATGTGCTGTACCAGCAGTATTAACACCAAAGAAGAATGGAGAATGGAGGATGTGTACAGATTCTAGAGCAATAAATAAGATCACAATCAAGTATAGGTTTCCATTGCCACGAATGGATGATATTATGGACTGTTTGAGTAGAGCTATGTATTTCTCAAAGATAGATCTGAAGAGTGGATATCACCAGATTCGGATTAGAGAAGGAGATGAATGGAAGACTACCTTCAAGACAAAGGAAGGACTGTATGAGTGGTTAGTCATACCTTTTGGGCTAACCAATGCACCAAGCACTTTCATGCGGCTCATGAACGAGGTTCTGAAAGAATTTCTGAAAAAGTTTGTCATTGTTTACTTAGATGATATTTTGATCTTTACCAAGACATTGGAGGAACATATGATGCATATTCGTATGGTGTTTGGGAAACTCAGAGATGAGAAATTATTGATTAACTTGAAGAAGTGCAATTTTGTGAAGAAAGAGTTAGTGTATTTGGGATTTGTAGTTTCAACAGAAGGTCTAAAAATGGACCCAGAGAAGGTACAGGCTATTCTTGAATGGCCTACTCCAAGGAGTGCTACCAAGGTAAGATCTTTTCATGGTCTAGCTAGCTTTTACAGAAAGTTTATGAGAAATTTTAGCAGTATTTGTGGACCCTTGACTGAAACAATGAGAGGGGATAGAAAAGAGTTTAAGTGGACTAATGGGGCAGAAAAGAGTTTTCAATTGTTGAAACAAAAAGTTACCGAACAACCTGTTTTAGCACTTCCAGATTTTAATAAGGTGTTTCAAGTAGATTGTGATGCTACTGGTACTGCAATAAGAGCTGTTATGAGCCAAGAAGGTAAACCTGTTGCTTATTTCAGTGAGAAGTTAAATGATGCCAAGAGGAAGTATTCTGTTTATAATGAGAAATTTTATGCTATAGTTTAGGCATTAAAGAAGTGGAGACATTATCTGCTTCCTAAAGAGTTTGTCTTGTATATTGATCATCAAGCTTTACAATATTTGAATAGTCAAGGAAAGTTGAATCAGAGGCATTTGAAATGGGTTGAGTTTTTGCAGAGTTATACATTTGTTTTGAAACACAGAAGTGGAAAGTCTAATAGGGTTGCAGATGCTTTTAGCAGAAGGCAACTATTGCTGACAAAGATGTAGATTGAAGTGGTTGGGTTCAAGGAACTCAAGAATTTGTATCCAAAGGATCTTGATTTTGGTGGAGCTTGGAAAGCTTGTAAAGAGCCTGTTACTCTAGACAGGACCCAATGGTTGGATTTTATCATCCAAGATGATATGCTATTTAGAGGGAGTCAGTTGTGCATTCCACGAAGTTCTATGAGGGACAATCTCATCAAGGAGAAGCATAGTGGAGGATTAGCTGGACATTTTGGTCATGATAAAACCTTTGCTTTGGCTGGTGAGAATTATTATTGGCCACAATAGCAGCAAGATGTGAAGAAGTTTGTACAGAGTTGCAGAGTATGTCAGATGGCGAAAGGAGTGAAGCAAAATATAGGGTTGTAATAGTCATTACCTGTACCAGAGAAGCCTTGGGAGGATATCAGTATGGACTTTATTCTTGATTTACCGAGGACACAGCGGGGACATGATTCAATTTTTGTAGTAGTTGACAGATTTTTGAAGATGGCACATTTCATTCCCTGTAAGAAGACTAATGATGTTGTTCATGTAGCAGAATTGTTTTTCAGAGAAGTGGTGAGACTACATGGTTTGCCAAAGACCATAGTTTCAGATCGAGATACTAAGTTTGTTGGCTATTTCTAGTGGATATTGTGGAAGAAGTTGAAGATAGATTTGAAGTTCAGTTCATCACATCTTCCACATACTGATGGACAGACAGAGGTGGTGAATAGAAGTTTGAGAAATTTGCTGAGATGTTTGGTTGGAGATAAGCCAACAGGATGGGATTTGATTTTACCACAGGTAGAATTTGCATACAATAATTCTGTCAACAGGAGCACTGGTAAATCACCATTCCAGATTGTATATGGAAGTAGTCCAAGAAATGCATCTGAGTTGAGAAAGATAGATAAAGGAGAAATAAGTAGTGCTGAAGCTGAGGATTTTGCAGAATATTTGAAGAACATCCATGAGGAGGTGAGGAAGCATATTACCAAGATGAATGTGCAGTATAAGACTAAGGCAGTTGAGAAAAGGAGGCATAAGGAATTTTAGGTTGGGGATGAAGTCATAGTTCATTTGCGGAAGGAGCGGTTTCCAGTTGGTACATATAACAAGCTGAAAATGAAAAAGTTTGGACCATGTAAGATACTGAAGAAGCATGATTTAGGAAATGCATATGAGGTAGGATTGCCTACTGAGCTGAATATTTCACCAGTGTTTAACATTTTAGATTTGACAGAGTATCATGAAGGAGGTGTTGAAGATGAGGTTGCAGCAGCACAGTTGAGTATTCCAGCAACCAGTTCAGATATCAAGGAGATTGAAGACATACTGGACAGTCATGTTGGCAGAAGCACAAGGAACAGGACATATGAAGAGTATTTGGTCAAATGGAAAGGATGACCTATTGAAGATTCATCATGGCTAACAAAGGAGGAGGTTAACCGTCTTGGTTTGCCTCTGCACACCTGAGTCGTGATAGGGCCACTTCTCAAATTATCTCAGGTGTCTGATACAGGAGCATCCTGGGTGTAAGAACAATCTTGCATCACCCAAAAATATTTTTATTTTTGTATTCAATAAGGGCTATCTTGTGCAGAGTTGCTATTTGTGGAAACTTACTATTTTTAGTAAGTTGGTCTTACTATCTCAGAATGTCTTATTTTACATATGGAGGTTCATCTCAATCATATCAGCCTGCCAGCAAAGTTTCATGGCTAGATCAGGTCTAGTTTTGAAGATATTGAAGATTTTCGGTATTGGCAGCAGGGTACAGAAACTTTGAACTCAGTTTTGAAGGCTTTAGAGGCCCTGGATGAGGTTGAAAATTTGGGTGATAGGTGCTTTGTGCAAGTAAAGCCTGTAGAGCACTTCGTGGCATTTTCAGAATGGGGTTATAATAGCCAATCGGGTCAACGGGCGATGACTTATGGTCTTCAGAAGTTGGGTCACCTGAAATGGCAGAAAATAATTTTTCTTCAAAATTTTTGTTTGGGTTTCAAAACTCATTTTGAGCCAACTTTGATGTAATAAATTGTAAAATAAAATAATTCTAAGTTTGGTCAGCCCTAAGGGCTAAATTTCTAGAACCTTCTCGGGCAGTGGAAATTGCCTATATAAAGAAAGTTCGTAGTGTTGTCTAGGGAAATTCTAGGTAATAGATCTGGGTATTGATTCGAGGCTTTGTCCTACAGAATATTGTAAGGGAATGCTCATGTGGCTTTGCATATTGTAATTCTGAAAGTTTGTAATTTCACATTTGTGGAGATAATAAGAAGCCAATTTTCTGTTCTTGCATATTATTGTTGTTGTTTCTCTATTTCTGTTATGTGTTTGTGGTATTAAGGGGAGCACCCTTCATCAAGTGGTATCACAGTAGGAGTTCTTAAGTGTGTAAACAGATCACCAACTGTGAAGTAGTTTGCACCAGGACCGTGGTTAGGGTTTCAGCGTGCATCACGAAAATACCTCCACGAAAAGAATGTGGTGGAAGAGCTGATGTTGTGACACCTGAAGTTAGAGAGTTGTAGAGACAAGTGCAAGCATTGCAAGAAGAGATCTATAAAGGAATGAATCTTAATGTCAGAGATGAAAGTGAGGATGAAGCTGAAAAGAATATCAAGAAGGAGAAGCTGAAATTGTGAACCAGGAGGAAGAAAGACTTTTTCGGGCGATTACCAAGATTGGGAAAAGACCTAAGATTGAGGTTCCTACATTTTCTGGAAATCTTAACCCAGAGGAATTGATTGATAGATCAATGAATGTGAGGAATATTTTAAGTATAAAGATGTTGAGGATCCTGATAGGGTCAAATTTGCGAAGGCCAGACTGAAAGGTCATGCGAAGATCTGGTGGCAAGAAATTCAATTGGAGTGAAATAGAAGAGGGAAAGATAAAATTACAAGATGGGATCGGATGGTGGATAAATTGAAGCGACAGTTCATTCCTGTTGATTATGAGCTTGACCTACTAAAGAAAATGCAAAGTTTGAAGCAAGCAGGAAGATCTGTTCAGGAGTATACAAAGGAGTTCTATCGACTCCTCATCAAAATAGGCCATGCAGAAGCTGATAAGGAGAAAGTTGCCCGATACCTTAATGGGTTAAGGCCAAGCATTCAGGAGGAGTTGAATCTGGTTCAAATGAACAGTATTGAGGAGGCATACCAGTTTGCCCTAAAAGTAGAGAAAAAGCTGAACAAGAAGTTTGAGAGCAGACAAAATGGAAGAGGTCGTGGTGGAAGATCTGGTGGACGGTCATATGGTGGCCGAAATGAAGATCCAAAAAAAAAGATGAGGCCAGTAGTAGCCAGAATCAAAGAGGAAACAATTCCAATCATTTCCAAGATCAGAATAATAGAGATCAGAGAGGAAGAGGAAGAGGACAAGGATCTGGAAGAGGAGGCTTTCGTGGAATGTGTTTTCACTATGGAGAAGAAGGTCATAGGGAATTTGAATGTCCTCAGTGCCAAGGCAGAACAGACAGGAGAAATGAAGGCCAGGCTAGAGTTGCACATGTAGATGAAGATCCTAGATCATGAAATTCTAAAGATGCTGAAAGAGGAGAAATGCTAATTAACAGAAGAGTCTTGCTGAGTGGTGAGAATGAACCTGAACAAAGGAGGAGCCTATTTCGCACCAGGTGCAAGTGTGAGGGTAAATGCTATGATGTGATTATCGATAGTGGAAGCATTGATAATTTGGTGTCAGAAGAGATGGTGACAAAGTTGAAGCTCAAGAGATAGAAACACCCACATCCATATCGGATTGCCTGGGTGCAGGATGACCATAAGGTCATGGTCAGTGAATAGTGCCTAGTAAAGTTCAAGATCGGTGGGTACCAAGATGAGGTACTATGTGATATAATATCTATGGATGCATGTCATATGTTGTTGGGTAGACCGTGACAGTTTGACAGATGTGCTATACACAGTGGTCATGCGAATACCTATTTCCTAACAAAGGATGGAGTGCGACATAAGCTAAAGCCATTGAAGGAGACTGAAGAAAAGGTATGTGATAATGCAAGAATAACTTTTGTTTATGGAAGAAAATTCTTAGATGGTATGAGGCATGAGCATGTGTGTTTTTCTTTAATTCCAAAAGCTAGTAAAGAAGAAGTAGAGGATGTACCTGTAGAGGTGGCAGATTTTTTGAATGAGTTTCAGGATATTGTATCCGATAATGTACCTGATGGATTACCACCGGTAAGGAAGATCAGTCATCAAATGGATTTCATTCCAAGAGCCAGTTTTCCAAATAAGGTAGCACACAGAATGACACCAGCAGAAAGTGAAGAGTTGAACAGACAAGTACATGAGTTGTTACAAAAGGGATTGATTTGGGAGAGCCTCAGTCCATGTGCTGTAC
Source organism: Chamaecyparis obtusa (assembly GCA_027943335.1). Classification (NCBI taxonomy): domain Eukaryota; kingdom Viridiplantae; phylum Streptophyta; class Pinopsida; order Cupressales; family Cupressaceae; genus Chamaecyparis; species Chamaecyparis obtusa. The sequence continues at coordinate 183,867 of BSBK01001857.1, read as the reverse complement.
CAGCAGTATTAGCACCAAAGAAGAATGGAGAATGGAGGATGTGTACAGATTCTAGAGCAATAAACAAGATCACAATCAAGTATAGGTTTCCATTGCCACGAATGGATGATATTATGGACTGTTTGAGTGGAGCTGTATATTTCTCAAAGATAGATCTGAAGAGTGGATATCACCAGATTCAGATCAGAGAAGGAGATGAATGGAAGACTGCCTTCAAGACAAAGGAAGGACTGTATGAGTGGTTAGTCATGCCTTTTGGGCTAACCAATGCACTGAGCACTTTCATGTGGCTTATGAACGAGGTTCTGAAAGAATTTCTGGGAAAGTTTGTCATTGTTTACTTAGATGATATTTTGATCTTTAGCAAGAAATTGGAGGAACATATGATGCATATTCATATGGTGTTTGGGAAACTGAGAGATGAGAAATTATTGATTAACTTGAAGAAGTGCAGTTTTGTAAAGAAAGAGTTAGTGTATTTGGGATTTTTAGTTTCAGCAGAAGGTCTAAAAATAGACCCAGAGAAGGTTCAGGCTATCCTTGAATGGCCTACTCCAAGGAGTGCTACCGAGGTAAGATCTTTTCATGGTCTAGCTAGCTTTTACAGAAAGTTTATGAGAAATTTTAGCAGTATTTGTGGACCCTTGACTGAAACAATGAGAGGGGATAGAAAAGAGTTTAAGTGGACTAATGGGGCAAAAAAGAGTTTTCAATTGTTGAAACAAAAAGTTACCGAACAACCTGTTTTAGCACTTCCAGATTTTAATAAGGTGTTTCAAGTAGATTGTGATGCTACTGGTACTGCAATAAGAGTTGTTATGAGCCAAGAAGGTAAACCTGTTGCTTATTTTAGTGAGAAGTTAAATGATGCCAAGAGGAAGTATTATGTTTATGATCAAGAATTTTATGCTATAGTTCAGGCATTAAAGAAGTGGAGACATTATCTGCTTCCTAAAGAGTTTGTCTTGTATACTAATCATCAAGCTTTACAATATTTGAATAGTCAAGGAAAGTTGAATCAGAGGCATTTGAAATGGGTTGAGTTTTTGCAGAGTTATACATTTATTTTGAAACACAGAAGTGGAAAGTCTAACAGGGTTGCAGATGCTCTTAGCAGAAGGAAACTATTGCTGACAGATATGCAGATTGAAGTGGTTGGGTTCAAGGAACTCAAGAATTTGTATCTAGAGGATCTTGATTTTGGTGGAGCTTGGAAAGCTTGTAAAGAGCCTGTTACTCTAGACAGGACGCAATGGCTGGATTTTATCATCCAAGATGATATGCTATTTAGAGGGAGTCAGTTGTGCATTCCACGAAGTTCTATGAGGGAGAATCTCATCAAGGAGAAGCATAGTGGAGGATTGGCTGGACATTTTGGTCGTGATAAAACCCCTGCTTTGGTTGGTGAGAATTATTATTGGCCACAATAGCAGCAAGATGTGAAGAAGTTTGTACAGAGTTGTAGAGTATGTTAGATGGTGAAAGGAGTGAAGCAGAATACAGGGTTGTATTAGCCATTACCTGTACCAGAGAAGCCTTGGGAGGATATCAATATGGACTTTGTTCTTGGTTTACCGAGGACACAGCGGGGACATAATTCAATTTTTGTAGTAGTTGACAGATTTTTGAAGATGGCACATTTCATTCCCTGCAAGAAGACTAATGATGTTGTTCATGTAGCAGAATTGTTTTTCAGAGAAGTGGTGAGACTACATGGTTTGCCAAAGACCATAGTTTCAAATCGAGATACTAAGTTTGTTGGATATTTCTGGTAGACATTGTGGAAGAATTTGAAGATAGATTTGAAGTTTAGTTCATCACATCATCCACAGACTGATGGACAGACAGAGGTGGTGAATAGAAGTTTAGGAAATTTGTTGAGATGTTTGGTTGGAGATAAGCCAACAAGATGGGATTTGATTTTACCACGGGCAGAATTTGCATACAATAATTCTGTCAATAGGAGCACTGGTAAATCACCATTCCAGATTGTATATAGAAGTAGTCCAAGAAATGCATCTGAGTTGAGAAAGATAGATAAAGGAGAAATAAGTAGTGCTGAAGTTGAGAATTTTGCAGAACATTTGAAGAACATCCATGAGGAGGTGAGGAAGCATATTACTAAGATGAATGTGCAGTATAAGACTAAGGCAGATGAGAAAAGGAGGCATAAAAAATTTTAGGTTGGGGATGAAGTCATGGTTCATTTGTGGAAGGAGCGGTTTCCAGTTGGTACATATAACAAGCTAAAAATGAAGAAGTTTGGACCATGTAAGATACTGAAGAAGCATGATTTAGGAAATGCATATGAGGTAGGATTGCCTACTGAGCTGAATATTTCACCAGTGTTTAACATTTTAGATTTGACAGAGTATCATGAAGGAGGTGTTGAAGATGAGGTTGCAGTAGCACAGTGGAGTATTCCAGCAACTAGTTCAGATATCAAGGAGATTGAAGACATACTAGACAGTCATGTTGGTAGAAGCACAAGGAACAGGACATATGAAGAGTATTTGGTCAAATGGAAAGGATGACCTGTTGAAGATTCATCATGGCTAATAAAGGAGGAGGTTAACTATCTTGGTTTTCCTCTGCACACCTGAGTCGTGATAGGGTCACTTCTCAAATTACCTCAGGTGTCTGATGTAAGAGCATCCTAGGTGTAAGAGCAATCTTGCATCACCCAAAAATATTTTTGTTTTTGTATTCAATAAGGGCTATCTTGTGCAGAGTTGCTATTTGTGAAAACTTTCTATTTTTAGTAAGTTGGTCTTACAATCTCGAAATGTCTGATTTTACATATGGAGGTACATCTCAGTCATATCAGCCTGCCAGCAAAGTTTCATGGCTAGATCAGGTCTAGTTTTGAAGATATTGAAGATTTTCGGTATTGGCAGCAGGGTATAGAAACTTTGAACTCAATTTTGAAGGCTTTAGAGGCCCCGGATGAGCTTGAAAATTTGGGTGACGGGCACTTTGTGTGGGTCAAGCCTGTAGAGCGCTTTGTGGCATTTCTAGAATGGGGTTATAATAGCCAATCGGGTCAACGAGCGATGACTTATGGTCTTCGAAAGTTGGGTCACCTGAAATGGCAGAAAATAATTTTTCTTCAAATTTTTTGTTTGGGTTTCAAAACTCATTTTGAGCTGACTTTGATGTAATAAATTGTAAAATAAAATAATTCTAAGTTTAGTCGGCCCTAAGGGCTAAATTTCTAGAACCTTCTCGGGCAGTGGAAATCGCCTATATAAAGAAGGCCCGTAGTGTTGTCTAGGGCAGTTCTGGGTAATAGATCTGGGTATTGATTCAAGGCTTTGTCCTATAGAATATTGTAAGGGAATTCCCATGTGGCTTTGCATATTGTAATTCTGAAAGTTTGTAATTGCACATTTGTGGAGATAATAAGAAGCCAATTTTCTGTTCTTGCATATTATTGTTGTTGTTTCTCTATTTCTGCTATGTGTTTGTGGTATTAAGGGGAGCACCCTTCATCAATTCTTCTTGATCTGGCTAAGGGTTTACCAAAAATCATTTCCCTAAAATCAAAATGGGGACATTGGGAGCATGATATTGTTCTTTAGGATGAGGATTCTATAATGTTATTCTAGCACCAGCTCGGGCATTTCATAGCCCAGTGTAACCCACAGTCTCTTCCACAGTTGGTGGTGTGTGAAGACCACTACACAAACCCTCTTCATTGTTCAAATCAATCACCCCCTATTGCTCTTGACATATGGATGTACAAACACCTCCAACAGACTCTATTAAAGCTACATCTGCATTAACTCCTTCAGCAGATTCTGGAAAAGCTATGCCTTCGGTCTTTTATTCATATGAGGCATCCATTTCCTTTTTCTTGGTGATTAGATATATCCTCTTGTGTATGAAGTACAACAACAAGGTCCTTTTATTAGATTGGAAACACAAACAGTCACACAATCTAGATATGGATATCCTAGTTTAACATATTATGTTTTGTGACTCCCCAATTAAAATGTCAGTCACACATGATATGCTTGATAGAGAGGCTCTACTAAATCTTTGAGCGAGGAAGCTATCAGATCAGCTATTGACAGAGTTAGCTACTAAAATTATATATGAAATAGCAGAAGAAGAGGAATTTCTATTTCATGAAGTAGACCATAATTCAATAGATTTCCAATCAATAACCAAGGATGCCACACATGCACATATTGATCTTTCTACCATTTTTGATGGGCAGTCACATGCATATGCTCAGTGGTCCTTCATAGAGGAGAGTGATAAAAATTTCAAGGATACCTTAGACAATATTGTTTTGGTAGAAGATGAGGCAATGTTATTCCTAGAATTGGTTCAGATTTCAATAGATTCTCAGCAAGCACTCAAGGGGGACACATATGCCCAAAATGATCATCCTATCATTGAGGTAAGTCGGGCACAAGTTTACGAAGAGGAGAGAGGCATCCCTAATTTGGATGGCTTAGATAATGATGGGATATTCAATTCGCATGAGAACCTGCTTAATCAAATCAAAGATGTGGACTCAATAAATTTTAATGGGTGTTTCCAAAATAGAAATTCGGTGTTGTTCCCCATATGTGATGATGTAACTAACTAGATCATAGATTGGATCTAGAATAACACTTTTCTTGACTCAGAAGAGAGTCTAGTAGAAAACATTCAGGACAACAGCAAGGAGGTTGAAACTTCTGTATTTGAGCCTAAGCCACATCATTTGCCATATGATCATAGCCTTACTCTCTCAATTGAGTAGACCCCTCTTCAACAATCATAGATTAAGGCTACACCAAAAAAGTGAGGCAGAAAACCCAAAAGTAATCTAATCAAAGATGAAATAGAAGCAAGTATCCAATCAACATTGGATGGAAAATTTACACCTTCTAAGCATTTAACGAGGAGAACCAAGGGTTCTCCTTGTCAGCAATGAAGATAGCATCTTGGAATGTCAGAGGTTTAAATGCCTCTGACAAAAGGAACAGAATCAAGCAAGAGTTTGATTCTTTGAAAATGGATGTGATAATCTTACAAGAAACAAAGATGTCAACAGAGTCCTTTGACAAGTCAATTGGGAAGTGGTCAATGTGGAAATCTGCACATAGCCTGGTAGTTGGTGCTTTTGGAGGATTGGCAGTCCTTTGGGATCCAAAATCAATCCAAGGGAAGGTACTCCACCTGAAAGATAATTGGCAAGCCATCAAGTTAGAATGCCTAGGCATAAAATTTCTTCTTTTCAACGTCTATGGTCCCACACCTACATTGGATAAGTAGAGTTTGTGGAGGGAATAAGATCCAACTTCAGTCAGACCACCTTATCATCATGGGTGGTGACTTTAATGCTATCCTCAAATTTTCAAAAAAAAGTGGCGGCATATCTCCTCTATTGAGAACTATTCAAGAATTCTCTAATTTTGTTGAAGATAATAGTTTTATGGATATAGAACCATCCAATGGGACTTTCACATGGACTAATAAAAGGTCTGATTTCTCACAGATTGCTATCAGACTAGATAGATTCCTCCTATCATAGAATTGGAAACTAGAAAATGTTACATTTCAATCACAAATCTTGCCTTGGCCAGGATCAGATCACTTTCTGATATGCTTGCACATGTCTTCGATAATAGCTAATCAAGGATTTCAGCATAGACCTTTCAAATTTGAAAGAATGTGGCTCCGACACCCAACTTTCCTGCCATTACTTAGATAGTGGTGGGTTAGTGCACCAGATATTGAGGGCTCTAAAATGTATTAGTTTACACAGAAGATGAAACATATTAAAATTTTGATTAAAAAATGGAATGAAGAGGTTTTCAAGAATATCTTCAAAGAAAAAGAAGTAGTTAAGAAAAAATTGGAAACTATATATAGTAATATTATTAAACAAGGCATGGACATGGATTCATATACCACCCAGAAAATCCTTACACAGGAATGGGAAGAAATATGCAGTAGAGAAGAGGAATATTGGAGACAAAAATCAAGGGAATTATGGCTTCTGGAGGGGGATAGAAACACCAAATATTTTCATGCTTCTGCAAAACAAAAAATAGCAATTAATCGTATATTCAATATCACTCACGCTGAAATGGGCATCCTTCTATCTAAACCCCAAAGCATTCAAGAAGAAGGAGTCAAATACTTTCAGTCCCTGCTTGCCCCCACCCCCCCCATACCTAGTTTAGTAGCCCCACCAGTGGATGTACTTCTAGAGGTAATTCCTACACTAGTAACAGAAGCTGATAATCTGAAACTCATGGCTCCATTCACTATCCAAGAGCTTAGGAGTGTGGTCTTTTCCCTACCCCTAGATAAAGCACCGGGCCCAAATGGCTTTACAATTCTATTCTTCCAATCATGTTGGGATTGGATTGGGTGGGATCTATTGGGTGTAATAGAAGAATCTAGGACTAGTAAATCCATGTTAAAAAGCTTTAATACCACAAATATAGCCATCATTCCGAAAGTCAAGACACCCAAATCCTTTGCATAATTTCGCCCAATCTCCTTATGCAACACTATTTATAAGATCATAACAAAGGCTATATATCTCAGAATCCAGCATCTCATTCCTAGCCTTGTCTCACAGCCACAAGGGGTTTTTTTTCCAGGCAGAGAAACAATGGAAGGTGCCTTAGTGGCTCATGAAGCTCTCCATTCAATTAATAATAGTAAAGCATCAAACTTTGTCATCAAGTTGGACATGATGAAAGCCTATGACAGTTCTAATTAAAGTTTTGCAGAAATTCAGGTTTTTAAAAGTTTGGTGTAAATGGATTAAGGCCTGCATATCGGGTGTTGGATTTTTAGTATTGATAAATGGGGTGCCGACGGGTTTCTTTTCATCCACTCAAAGCATCAAACAGGGTGATCCCTTGTCACCAATGTTATTCATCATCATGGCAGAATCATTCAGTAGGCTCATTCAGAGTAAGCATGCCCCAGGTTGTTGGAAAGGAGTTCAAATTGGGCAGAAAAACATCTCAGTGACACATTCCCTCTTCGCAGATGATACACTCCTCTTTGGGGTGTCTAATATCTTGGAAGCCAAGTAGATTAAACAAGCATTGGATCTTTATTCAGCAGCCTCAAATCAAAAAGTTAACCCCCTTAAGTCTAAAATCTATATGTTTAACACTAATCAGATCATATCCAATAAGATTGTCAATCTTCTTGGGTTTTTAGTTGACTTCCTTCCATCAGTATATCTTGGAATTCCATTCTTTATAGAGGCTAATAAAGTTATCTTTTGGACACCTATTATTAATAGGATAAAATCTAGAGTAGTAGCCTAGAAAGCAAGGTGGTTTCCTCTATCAGGCAGAACTTTACTTATCAAAATTGTTCTATCTGCTATTCCAAACTACTATTTATTAGTTCTTAAAGTGCCCCCTTCAGTTATTCAAGCCATCCAAAAGTTGATAAGAGAATTTATTTGGATAGGAAACATGAATGGTGGGAAGAAAATTCCCTTGGTCTCTCTCAAAAACATGTCACAGGTAAAGCAATTAGGTGGAGCAGGGATACATGATAATCAAAAATGAAATCAGGCTTTTGGGGGTAAATTAGTCTGGCAAATGTACACCAAACCTCATAACATCTGGTGTCAAATTATGCAAAAGAAGTACCTAGATGCTACAAATCCAACCAGAATTCTCTCTGTATCAGACCCTCCAAAATGTTCTTCCATTTAGGACTTTATGATATCTTCTAGAGAAATAGTTAGTAACTATATTACTTGGGAGGTGAACAATGGACTAGCAGTCAAGCTTTGGCGTGATTCATGGAATGGAGCACCTCCTTTAGTACAAATGGATGATATAGAGGCCATAGTTGCTACTATGGAAAATGAATGGGGTTCCTATCTCTGTGACTATGTTTCAGATGTCTGCTTATTCTCAAGAAAAGTGATATGGAAAGATCCTCATGAATTATCACTATCCCCACAAGAAATTCATTGTTTGGAGAATATCTTTTCACAAAAATTGGTCTACCTATCTACTTTGGAGGATAAACTCATTTGGGCTCTAGGGAAAGATAGAAATTTCACCATTAAAGAAGGTTATAAACTTATCCAACAGAGGGATACTATCAAAAAACCTTCCCATGCCTGCACATTCTACTGGAATCACCTAACACTTCCTAAGGTTGGCTATTTTGCTCGGATAGCACTAAAGAATAGAGCACTAACCAGTGAACGTTTACACAGACTCAACATAGCCCAACCATTAAATTTCCTCTTGTGTGGTAATCAACAGGAAGACTCAGATCATCTATTTCTTAATTGTCAATTTGCACAAGATTGCTGGCTTTTTGTCCTAAGGAAACTTCATTATTCCACACCAATTCCATACAAATTATGGGACTTGTTTGAGTCTTGGCCAGAACTGTATTCCACTTCCCTATTTTTTGCTATCTGGAAGTGCATTCCAGCTATAGTAGTGTGGGCATTATGGTGGGAGAGAAACAAAATAATTTTCCGCAAAATTTCTACACCAATCCAAGTAGTTTTATCAAAGCTGGAAAGGTCTATATCTGAACTAGTAAATGCTAGCCACAAAAAAATTTGATATAATCTAGTCATGACACCTTGGGACTCCTCTATCTTGCGAGAATGGAAAAGCATACATGTTCCTTTTGGTTGGTGCCATCAAACAACATCTCCTAAGGTAAATAATAGAGCTTCAGTCAAATGGTTGTTGCCATCATCAGGAGTTGTAAAAATTAACTTTGATGGCTCTTCAAGAGGAAATCTGGGTAATTCAGGTGTAGGAGTCTGTATTTGGGATCATCGAGGCTCACTGCTAGCACTCAAATATTGCCCACTCCCATTTAGAAAAAACAACATGGCAGAAGCCCAAGCACTATTTGCAGGATTAGCCCTGGCTAAATTTGGGGGTTTTCAGAACATCCATATAGAAGGGGATTCGATGATTATTATCAAAGCATGTATTAACCATGTTTCACACAATTGGAAACTTTCATACATTCTGCATCAAATTTGGCATCTATTAGATTCATTCCAAGAAGTATACATCTCACATACATTGCGAGAAGGGAATGCACTGGCAGATCACTTGGCAAATAAAGGGTGTGACGGGCATGATGAAATGTCACTCCAATCGGATGAGATCATCAAGAAAGATGCAACACTTCAATACATCCTCAGAGTGGACAAGTCAGCATATGATGGTTCTAGTTCAAATGTACGGATGTGAGGCTCTCCTTAGTGCAGTCTACCACTTGGGTTTATTACTCGGGTCTAAGTGACAACGCACCAACTGTTCGTCTAGCATAAGTACCATGTTTTCATGTTAGTGAGGTGGGATGATGCTTTAATGAATGTGTTATATGTGGTGTACTTATTAAAAATCTACCTCACATTCATATGCCCTCATTGCTAAATTTTAGTTTAGGCTAAGTACATTTCCCCTGCTAGTTTCATATGTATTCACATAGTGGTTATGTGTGGCTATTTTGACAAGCACCTTGATTTATAATGAGATTTGTTCTTCTTCCTCAAGTTTAGATTTTGGGAGATCTACCATAAATGGCTCCAATTTCTAATTCACATTGGCTACCTTCAAATACCCTACATTCTCGTGTGAATGTACATTTGTTGCATTCATCTCCCCTGCCCTTTACTATTGTTGTGTGTTGTGATATTTCTCTCAAGGCAGGAATTTGTAGCAAATGGAGTTCCCTATCTATGACACCTGCAGATCTCTTCATGTCGAGCTACTGCCCAAAAATTATCGGGTCTCCATATCCCCCCTTTCCTCTGAGCTTCCATTCCCCCACAGAATTGATGGTTTGACGCTTGAACAAGTGTTCATTTGCAACTCTATGCTTCACTACAGGGTAGTTTGTCATATAATTGGTGAAAACATGCTTACTCCAAGGACAAGATTAGTTGTTTTCCCTTCACAATTGGTATCAATCTTCCTTTCCAACTTGATGGACCTATTGCAATCAGTTGAGCTAGTGCTTTATATCACCAACAAGGTGGTTCACCCACAATTTATCTCTAGTTCTTGGCTTATGGTGGCTCTTCAGAAATATGATTTCTAGTTAAGTAAAGCATTGGTAGGTGGTCTGTTTTCACATCATGACCTCATGATTAGCCACGAACACCTCATGTTATATGATTGTTTTAAATGGGCTATGGAGAAGAAGAGTTTCTATATTATCAATAACAACTTGCATATTGTCTCCCTGGTGATTGGAAAGGTGCTTGCAAATAATATCAGGAGGCTTGTGCATGCGGTGTTGGATCTCTTGGTCTCACCGTTGCCTCTGGTTCAACCTCCTCAACTTAATATTTCTTGCATGGTGCTTCTTCCCGGTTCCTCTATACTGGTTCCAGACCTGAATGTTCCACTCTCTCCTATTCAATCTTCCACAACTCCACCTGCAGTTCAACTTTCGCGTGATGGTTGGGATGTAGTGCTTTCTTTGGCTCTGCCTGTTGGTTGGGAGCAGGCCTGGGATTTCATGCACCACTCATCCTCCCCCATGGATGAGTAATAAACTTATGTGTTTTGATGGGAATTATAGTGGGATGTGTTAAATGTGTTTTCTTGGGTCTATGGGGTTTTTTCTCTAGTAGCTCATTTTTGTTGTGTATTAACCCTCGTAATGGGCTTTTGAGCTACTATAGCATCCTGTATGTATTTGTGGTTTTCGGAAGGAAAACCTATTGTAAATATGTTTTTATCTTTATTGCATGTATATGACTATGATTCTGGGGTTTCTTCCTGATTCTTCCATAGAGGAGTTCTTGAATCAGCTTTTATTAATATAAATATGGTGGCTTGTCCACTTTGGCTTAAAAAAAAAATAAAAAAATCTTTATTGAACAATAGAATTTAAAAGGTTCAAATAGTGAGAGTACACAACATTCAAAAATTAATTTGATGGAAAATTAGTCAATGCCATGTAAATTATTCATATTTTTTTCTATTTTTAATCAATGTATTTTTTTCCCAATTTTCAAGGTGAACATGTCTTGAAATACTAAAAAATAAGCATGCATTTTTTAAAATTAATGCAAAGTCATTTTTAAAAAATACTATAGAGTCTAGAATGTAAAATTTAATTTATTTTAAATTTGGATGTATAAAATGAAACTAAAAATACTTTGTATAGGTTTTTCACAAAAGAAGAGGACACCAAAAAATAAATTAAAGATCAAATATTAAAATATCCAAAATTTAATATATCCTTGTTAAAGATTGAAAATAATTGTTCTGACTTTTGCGTCTACTCCTTCTCTATCACCAATGGGTAATGACTTTCACCTAGGTGCTTCTGGGTCTATTTCTACTCAAGGTGTCTTGCTAGGCATGTGGGTCTCATTGATTCTTGTCACATCACCTAATGGTGGCATTACCTCTACAGATCTTTCTACCCCTATATTTTCTAATGTATCATATGGTTTACAGGGTGCAAGAGGTGTGTTTGTTGGCTCTAATCCAGCCTCTACTCCTACTGGTGGGTTAGAGGATGTGTGGTGATATGGGGGTTCTTTTTCTTGATGGTGGTAGTATTTTTGTTGGAGTGGTGCAAATTGGGAACACTTCACATAGACCTGGCACTATGGTTGTGCCTCTAAATCCTCTCCCTATTGATGGTGGACACAATTTTGCTTGTTTTGTCAAATCTGCTACTACTATCCCTTCAAAGGAGAAATTTGGACTCATGGATTGTGCCAAGACATCTCCTATGGTGGTGTGTGGACTAAAAGTGGTGGATAATGTAGATTTCTACCAACATTGTGGGTTGGTTTGTAGATTTTTGGGCTTCTATCCCTCTCTTCTAGATTTGCATCTCTAGGTGTTTAATTCTTGGAGAGCGTTACTCTTAGGTAACATCAATTTTTTACCCTGTGCTAAGGGATTTTTAATTTCTTTTTTTACTTCTTATGAAGAACGTGATTAGTTCTGAGAAAGTTGTGGGTGTGGGGGAATCACTCTCTCTCAACTAAATTCTAGATAGTCTCGTTTAACCCTCTTACTCAAATTATCAATGTGTATACAATGTGGATGTGTCTCCCCAATCTCCTCCTACATTTTGAGAAAATTCTTTCTTTTAGGCCATTGGAAATTCTATTGGTTATTTTTTAAAGGTGGATGAGGCTACAACTATGATGGGACTCTCTACCTTTCACCACATTCTGGTTGATATTGACATCTCCACTTCCCTCCTTGGGGAGGTGGTTCTCATGGTCGGGGACAAACCATAGACTCAATCACTGGATTTTCCTCCACTTCTAGTGTCGGTGGTGCTTCTCTACTAGAAATTTGGCTACATATTATTCTCTAGCACATTGAAGAGGTGTTTCTACTTGGTGGAGGGACATGTGAATGATGATCATTTGACTATTTGAGCCTCCAACTCTTCCTTTGATGACTCTTTTCAAGCCGACAATGACCCCCCAGAAGGTGATTCTTCTGTTGAGTTGGTCTCCTCTAAGCTAGTGGATCCAACTTCACCTCTTTCTATTTATGTGATCCCTTAGGTTGTATGGACCCTTCTCTAGTTGTTACTGCTCCTATTTTGAGCCAATCCTTGTTAGCACTTTGATCTCATTGTTGATCCTCTCATGAAGAGGGCTCTACCACCTTCCCCTTGTTGTGGGGACCCTACTAAAAGTATCACTTGTATGGTTGTTCGTAGGTGAATAAAAAATACTCTAAAAACTATCATTCTCCTCCCCATGTTGTGGGTGATTTTTCTACCTACTCTTGACATGGGTTACAAGTTATGTTTCTAGTCTATTGCTAATGGTCTATTCTTGACGTTGTAGCTAGCACCTTTATTTATGTATTGTTGATTTCTAAATAGTTCTTAGGTTGTGGTGGTGCAAGGGTCAACCCCTTACTAGGCTACTTAACTTAATAAAAAACATATCCAAAATTTAGGAAAAATTACATGGTTAGAAAGGAAAGGGAAAGTTTGATGTTATTGTAGGTCTATTTTACCCCTTATTTCAAAATAATCTTTCCTAGGTAGTTGATGTGGTTTTTAGAGTCTTGGACTTGTCTTAGAAGTTTAAAAAAGATTGAATGTTCTCAAAGGAAAAATTTAATAAGGTATTTTATCCATATTCAAGGTTATGAATCATGTCTTCACTTTTGGAAAGGATTCTTAGATTATTAAGGTCTCCAAATACCTTTATGTTGTCAAACAATGAAATCAACAAGATTTATATTGATAAATCAATTTTCAAGTATTGGATGGAAGTCTTTTTTATGAAGGTTTGAGTTTCAATAGAAAAAAGAAACCTCATTTAGGTTTTTAAATATTTTAAAGCTTTTTCATAACAATTTGCAATCCTTCATGCCATCCAAGACCATCATCATTTTTTGATGAAGGGTTATAGGTAATAGTATATTGGTTTTTAATGACCTTGTATTCAATTAAAAAGGATTAATTCATGTCATGTATGTAGTTACTATTGTTTCCATTTTCAATGCCTTGGAGAACTATGACGAGAAAATTCTTGTATAGAGGCATTCATGATGAAGAAAGGAAATGTGAAAATTATTGAAGGTCTCTTAAGGATCATTAAATTTAGCCCATGTAGAGATGCATGCATGGATTCAATATCAGAGAGTAGGTTTTAATCTCTTTGATTTATCTTTATTACCATTGTTTGGTGGATAAATGTATGTATGGTGTACCTTTAATTAGACACGCATAATTAAAAATAAATACATAGTCTCCATTAATAGTAAAACGAGATCATCTCTAGTTTGTGCACAAGTTTGAGATCTAGTGTTAGCTATTATTAATGGATCTCAAAATATAAGATACCATGGCACATTAGGAAACCATTGTAGAAGTATTGAAATTACATGGTAAAGGATTTATATCTTGTATGGTTTTATGATCATAGCATATAAGGTTGATCTTGTGTCATTGTTATAAGTTCATAGGATAATAATTTTTGGAGGTGTCAAAATCATTACCTAAACCCTATCAAGAGTTTTTTTAATTCCAATCATTCAAACTCTCATGATGAGATATATTTGAAATCATTTTCAATTCTTTTCTCTTGTTAACTATGAATATTGTTTGCAAGTTTCCCCTATGTCAATTGTTATGTGCATTGTCCCTTTCTCTACTCTTGTCTTATTGTCAAGTATAATCTTTATTTCGCAAAGCATGTTTTTGTAAATATTGAAGATATTATAGAAAATCATTTTTCAAATATTCATGCATTCAAACTCTCACGAAACCTATGTATGCACCTTGTACATACTCCTTTCTTGACTAGAAATGCATAAAGTTAAATATTGTTATAGAGAATTTCATCATATTATAGGTATAAATGCATGAGATAGAATGCATATTATTCCTCATGTTGAGAGGTTTATCAATATTTGGAGCATCATGATAGATATGTGAGAAAATACAGTCATATATGCATCAACTAAAATAAAGAGGAGTTTTGTTTTCCCTATATTTTCATATATTAATTTTGTAATATGACAATAATAGGATAATGTTTTGAATAGGGTAGGGTATGTTTCATTACACGATACTCGTTTCTTATTGAAAACCTAGGACTTATAAGCTTTATCCCCATAGTGTATTAATAACACATACAATCACAAAAGGAGCCAAAAAATCATTAGATAAATACATCAAGAGTATTCCAAAGGATATTTAAACCTAATAGGGAAAAATATTTAAAACTTTAGATGATATATCCTAGTAATAAGAGATTCTAAGTGTTGGAAATATTTCTAGAAACCTATTGAAGGAGTTTTGTATATAAGAAGGTAGATCTCTTGACAACAAAAGTAAGTGTGAAAGTGATAAGAATAACATGATTTTTTTTAAAGACATGGTTATATTTAAAGGATAAAAATAAAAATAAAGAATATATAGTGCATAGGAGGTTTTTGTAATGAACATTATATGTACACTATGTCTTGGGTTGTGTTTCTCTATCAAAAAAATGGTTAATATATTGTATGTTGAAGATGGAGAAAGCCTTACATTAGATAATTTCATGAAATTACTTTTCCAGTGTAAAACTTCTTTCTAGATTGAGAGAACCCTTAATATGTTAAAAACTCGTTAAAGTTGTTGGAATCTTGCCAATAAATGAACTATCAAGATATTATCCCTATGAATTCAATAAATATGAGATAAAGACTATCCACTAAGGTTATTTCCATAGTATGTGTCTGGGTGTCAATGAAGGTTAAATAATGATTCATTAAGGTTCATGATATTGTTAACAATTATTCTCTTAACCATGAATAATATTCATAGGGTTTGTTACAACAATAAGAGGCATGCCTTTCACTTTTCACACAAAATGAAAAATGAAATCAATATAAATGTCTAATGTTAAAATCCCCACACAACCCCATACTTTCTTCCTATCTCTGTCTCTAAGAAAGTTGTATTGAGTATAGTCAAATTTCATGAACCCCTTCTAAATCTTAGCTAAAGGGTGGAAATAAATTAAGTAGAAAGTGTTTTGTGAATAGGCTTTACTGATATAAGGTAGCATTATAAACAACATAGAAAGGAAAATCTCATGAAGGAAGTTAACAGTCCCAAAGATTAGGAAAAGATAAGATAGAGACAGGAGGAACATGCCTCAAATAGATCAAATGGTTGTTGAAATTTTCATGATGAAAGTCAATAGGCCAAATAAAGGCATCACAATTATATGAAACATGATAGTGGAGAACAAGATAGAGATTCACGGAGGATAAATGAATATTTGAGTATCAAGTATGTGATAGTGTAATGAAGCATCACAACGCATTAAAGATAATTCAAAATGATGAAATGTATGTAAAGACTTTGTGGTTTTAGACATACTTCAATAACGCTCAAACCAAAATAAAATGTTGATTAGAGAGGCCTAATAAGGATACCTACAAAAAATATAATGATGGTTAATGAAGACCTAAAGAATGATCCAAAAGATAAATGTTCCCAAAGATATAAAGAAAGTAGAATTGGCCATAAACAAGACATTATGTTGGATATAATAGACCTAAGGACATGCCAAATATGTAGATAAAAATTTGACAGATGTGACAACACTTATGTTAGAGCTTCTCCTATGCCCCCTAAGGATTTTAATCACTTCAAACTTCTCTTGGGAATATCACAAAATCATGGAAAGGAAGTTGGTATTAGTTTAAAGGAGTAGAGAATAGTTGTGAGAAAGTCAAGGGCATCTAGGAGTAGTTATATGAGTTACACAAGTAAGACAATATAGGATGCATTTTGATCAGGTCATCCACACTTATAGTCATATAGGAGCAATGTAATACAAATGACCTATGCATATAGCTTCCTCAAAAAATAAAGATGGACCTCACAATTGGCATGTGGTGGATGATCAAATACCATACACCATCACTCCCAAAAATTATTGAACATCATAGGATACCTATACACCACCTAATAGATATTATTTTTGTATTTGTTGGAATTAGTAGATTGGTGATGCAAGCATAAAGGAATGCCCAGGGATAAATCAACTTTGGTATTTTTGAGGTCAAGGATGTCGTTGTAGGAGAGACCATTAAAATAAAAGTATATACGCTTATCTCTCCACAAGAGGTGGCTATCTAGCTCTAAATTGATATACCTAACAACATCTACAACATTTTGCAACAAAGAAGAAAAACACAGCATATGGAGCGGCATAAATGGATCATTTTGGATGGCACAAATCCTATTCATAATGAATCTATGATTTCATTGATCTTGTCTCTCAAGCAAGCCTCATCAGATCTAGGGGTTTAGATGGAGACTAGGGTGAAGGTGGAAGGGGTGGGATGGAGGTGGGGGATTAAGAAACTCATCAATGCCAAACTCATCCATCATAAAGGTGAACCTACATTATATTTGTTGAAATTTTTTTACAAGAAATACATATTAAAACCTAGATACATGTTGAAAAAATTAGAAGACATATATTTTTATTAAATACATAAAAATTTCCAGCATTGGCACATTGTGATGGCTAAGTTGTGTAGTTGTTCTTTCCAGTAGGGTTCAAATCCCATTGAGGATGAGGTCCCACATTTGTGGTATCATTTTTCATAGCTCTAGGTCAAGGCATTTACCCCTCTTTCAAAATAAAATAAAATAAAAATACATGGCATTCAAAATAAAAATTAAGATGCATGATAAATGTATGTACATCATTCAACTTTCACCAAGCATATATAAATTTCAAATTTTAAGATCTAACGATAATTTTAAAATACATGTGATCATATTAGATATGTATATTTGATCCTAATTATATCCATATCTAATATGATCACATGTATTTTGAAATTGTAGATAGATCTTAGATTTTGAAATTTATACATGCTTGGTGAAAGTTGAATGATGTACATACATGCATCGTGTATCCTAATTCTTATTTTAAATGTTATGTTTTTTTATTTTATTTTATTTTTAAAGAGGGGTAAATGCTTTGACTCGGAGCTATGAACTGATGATGTTACAAATGATGGACCTAATCCCCAATGGGAGTTGAACCTTGATGGCAAGAATAGAAACACAAAAACTTAACCATCACAACATGCCAATGCTGGAAAATTTCATGTATTTGATAAATATATATTTCTTCTAGCTTTTTCAACATGAATCAAGTTTTTAATATGTATTTCTTGCAAATTTTTTCAACAAATATAATGTAGGTTCACCTTTATGATGGATGAGTTTGACATTGATGTGATCACATGATACATACTTTGATCACAATAATCATGTATTTAGTTTGATAGATTGGTCTAGAGTGATTCTCCCCTTAAGCCATCCTATTAGGACACCTAAAGACATTATCTCTCACGAACCCTTAATATCTCATTTTACCTAGGACCTTAAACTAAACATCCTAATTATATACATATCTAATATGATCACATGATACATAATTTTATTACATTCATTGTTTATTTATTTATTTTGATAGATTGATATAGAGTGCTTCTCCCTTTAAGACATCTTATTAGGACCCCTTAAGACATAATCTCTTGAGACCCCTTGAGATCTCATTTTACCTAGTACCTTAAACTGTAGATCCTACTTATATCTATCTAATGTGATCACATAATATACACATTCATCACACGCACTTTGATATATTGACCTCTCATGACTCTTTTGAAATTAAGAGTATTTTTTTTAGCATACATGTATTTTAAAACTGTAGTTAGATCTTAATATTTGAAATTATACATTATTGGTGAAAGTTGAATGACGTACATACATGTATCCTAATTTTTATTTTAAATGCGATGTATTTTTTTTTTTTTAAATTTGTAAAGAGGGGTAAATGCTTTCATTCAGAGCTATGATGCGATGATACCAAAAATGGGAGACCTTATCACCAATGAGATTTAAACCCTAATTGAAAGAACAACAACATAACAACTTAACCATCACAATGTGTCAATGCTAGAAAAAATCATGTATTTGATTAATTTATATTTCTTCTAATTTTTTGAACATGTATCTAGTTTTTAATATGTATTTCTTGTAAAAAAAATTCATCATATATAATGTAGGTTCACCTTTATGATGGATGAGTTAGACATTGATGAGTTTATATATATATATATATATATATATATATATATATATATATATATATATATATATATATATATATATATATATATATATATATATATATATATATATATATATATATATATATATATATATATATATATATATATAAATATATGATCACATGCTACATGCTTTGATCACAATAATCATGTATTTAGTTTAATAGATTGATCTAGAGTGCTTCTCCCGTTAAGCCATCCTATTAGGACCCCTTAAAAAATGATCTCTCATGACCCCTTAATCTCTCATTGTCCTAGGTAAAATGAGAGATTAAGGGGTTGTGAGAGATCATGTCTTAAGGGGTCCTAATAGGATGGCTTAAGGGGAGAAGCACTCTAGATCAATCTGTTGAACTACACACATGATTATTGTGATCAACACACACATACACATGTATACATACATACATACATACACACATACATACACACACACACACACATACATACATCCTATTAGGACCCCTTAAGACATGATCTCTCACAAACCCTAAATATCTCATTTTACCTAGGACCTTAAACCAAACATCCTAATTATATACATATCTAATATGATCACATGATACATAATTTTATCACATTCATTGTTTATTTATTTATTTTGATAGATTGATCTAGAGTGCTTCTCCTTGTAAGACATTGTATTAGGACCCCTTAAGACATGATCTCTTGAGACCCCTTGAGATCTCATTTTACCTAGTACCTTAAACCATGGATCCTACCTATATCTATATAATGTGATCACATAATACAAAAATTCATCACATTCATCACATGCACTTTGATATATTGAACTCTCATGACTCTTTTGAAATTAAGGGTATTTTTTAGCATACATGTATTTTAAAATTGTAGTTAGATCTTAATATTTGAAATTATAAATTCTTGGTGAAAGTTGAATGATGTACATACGTGTATCCTAATTTTTATTTTAAATGTCATGTATTTTTATTTTATTTTATTTGTAAAGAGGGGTAAATGCTTTGACTCGGAGCTATGATGTGATGATGCCAAAATGGGAGACCTTATCACCAATGGGATTTAAACCCTAATGGAAAGAACAACAACACAACAACTTAATCATCACAACATACCAATGCTAGAAAAAATCATGTATTTGATAAATTTATATTTCTTCTAATTTTTTCAACATGTATCTAGTTTTTAATATGTATTTCTTGTAAAAATGTTTTATCATATATAATGTAGGTTCACCTTTATGATGGATGAGTTAAAGATATGGAAAGTACAATTGAAACAATTGTTATATTGTCATTGATGTCAAACCTTAACTGGTAAGATAGTTGCTATCTAGGAGAGTACCATATCTATTGATTGATGAAGAGGATTTGGAAAAGGAGATAACAAGAGAACCTAAGGAAAGGTTGAGTTATTTGATACTTCAATGGGTACTTGATTAGTTGGAACATTGATAAGACAATGTATTGTTTATCTAAGTAATAAGAAAGACTGGAAAGGTAGGCTTAACCAAGCAAAAGTGAAGAAATCTAGTTTAAGTCGAGTGATGTTAGTGTCGACCGAGCGCTAGTATGTGTCGAGTAAATATAGTGTTGACCGAACATCATTAATTGCCTAGCGACAGGAAATTACCAAGCAAAGATAGTGTTTGTTGAGGAAGACAGTTTGTAGTGATGACTGAGATACACAGTGATGACCGAGAAGATGAACACAGTATTGACCGAGTATCAGTAATTTACATTTGTAGAAAGAATTGAGATTCCCAACCGACATAGTTGAATTCTTGGGATATGTAAAACATGTTGACATTATTAATAAATTGTATAGATCATTTAATGCACGGTAAATCATTTTCTTATGGATTTAAAGAGAATTTTGGAGATGTATCTAAAAGGAAGGATAAAGAACACAATGATGAAAGGATTCGATGAATCTGACCTAAACCTAAGATCTACATAGGAGATTAAGTAGGAAAATATTAATCTACCTGATTGAAGAAGTATAAAGGAAAACCTAATTGTGAAGTTATTATGTATGGAGAAGAGGTTGATGTTATTGACTGATAAGTCTAAGCAGAAGGTTAAAGGTGAAATTGTGAAGGAGCTTAACATAGTTGTAGTGATTGGTTGAAGTGAATTCTGAGCATATCAGAGATAGAGATGGAAATGGAGATCAGTCAGTAAATCAACATATATGTGCAAAGTGGATATGTATTTGCAAAGTGAGTTGTATTCTTTTCAGATCAGAACTACTGTTACTTTCTAACCATTGTATCAGTCTAAATCCTTTAATCAAGGTTGACCTAACAATCATTGTATAAATCCTTTAATCAAGGTGACATTCTAATGGGATGTTCTTAAGTCCTCTAACTAGGCCACTTTTAACAGTGTTTTAAATCCTTTAACAGGGTCACACCTAACAGCGTGTGTGTAAACCTTTAACAAGGTTGGATTTTCACAAAGCTCACTTCAGAAGAGTGAAAATCAGTAGCATGTTACAAAGTGGTTTTTCCCAAGTTGGGTTTCCACTATAAATCTTGGTGTTACTTGTGTGAATGATATTATATTCTGCAAGTTAATTACTTTTGGACAGTGGACTGCATGTTATATGTTTCTAATATATGCTATAGAGACCGAGTTGAATTGCTAATTAGATCTGAGTTGTTGAAGTACTAAAAAGTTCAATTGGTACATCTGGACCTGAGGATAACTAATTCACCCCCCCTCTCATTTATTCTAAATCATTATAAAAATCGGTATCAGAGATGTTGGTGCTTACAGAGAAAATTTTTAAGGTACTTGAAGCTAATTATCAAGATGTATAAAAAGGAGGTACCAAAGCTGAACAAAGAGAACTTCCCTAGATGGAAAAGTCTGATGAAATTTCATCTAGCTAGTATTGATGATTTGACAAAGTACTATGTGGAACATGACTATATTATACCTATTGCACCTTTGACTGCTGAGGAGATGAAAGCAAAACAAGAACATAATCAAGCAATGTTGGAGACTGCATCTACTCTAAGCTATCCTGAATTTGAAGATATCAAAGACTACACTACTGCAAGAAAATGTGGGACACTCTTACAACTATCTATGGAGGAGATACAAATGTATTGAGAACAAAATCTAAAATTTTGAGAGGTAATTTTGATGAAATGAAAATGCAAGAAGGTGAAAATATTGCTCAGTATTGTGGTAGAATTAAGGAGGTAGTGAATGCTATTAGAGGAGCTAATGGAAACATTGATGATGAAACTGTTATTGGTAAAGTATTGAGGACTTAAATTCTTCCTATCTATGCTATCAGAATTTCTACAATACAAGAATCAAGATGTAACCTTGGTAATCTTCTAACTCTGGAAAGTCTTGTTGGCAAGCTTACTACTTTTGAGCTATCTAACTATGATAACTACATTGTTCCTAATGTTGAATCTGCATTCAAGTCACAAATGGTACTGCATAAGTCTAAGAAGGAAAAAGAAAAGTGTGTGAAAAGTGATAGTGATAGTGATAGTGACAGTGATAGTGACACTTCTGATGAGGAACTAGATGATCTTGAGGCACTCATGGCTAGAAGGCTACAAAGAGGAAAAGGGAAATATAAAGGTAAACTTCCTATAATATGTTTTTCATGTAACAAAGTTGGCCATATTGCAGCAAGATGCCTTGACAGGACTGACAAAGATGAGAGAAGAGAAAGCAAGTACAAAGACAAGAGAAATGACAGAGATCGCCGAAGGTACAGAGACTACAAAGACAAAGGTAAGAAATCCTGCTATATTACTGAAGAGGAAACTGATAGTGAAACTAGTGAATATGATGAATGTGATATTGAAGTTGTTTATGTTGCTATGAAAGATGATTCTGATGAAGATGAGAAAACTGCACTTATTTCTTATGTGAGTAAAGGTGATAAATGGATTATTGATAGTGGTTGCTCACATCACATGATTGGTGATAAAAGTAAATTTGAGACCCTAAATCATTACAAAGGTAGAAGTGTTAAGTTTGGTAATGATGCACCATGTCCTGTGAGAGGTAAAGGATCAATTAAGTTGACTGATAAGATCACATGTGAAAATGCTTATTGGGTTGAAGGTCTTAACTATAATTTGTTGAGTGTTACACAGTTGAACAATACTGGTTACTGAATGGAATTTCATCACAAAAAGGCTAAAATATTTGATGCCACTGGTGAACTAATTGGAAGTGGAGAACAAACAAGAGGTAACTTGGTCTATCTAGATATATCTAAAGAAACATGTTTGTTTGCATAATTTGATGATGGTTATGGCATAAGAGGTTGTTTCATGTGAATTTTGACAATCTAGTAACTATTAGTAAAAAGAAGAAAGTTAGAGGTTTGTTGAGATTGAAGAAATGTGATAGTGTCAATTGGGAAAATGACAGTCTAGTTTTAAGAGAAAGACATATACTTCTGAAAATATTTTGGAATTGGTTCATATTGACCTTTGTGGACCTATGGGTGTACAAAGTTATTGTGGTGATAGGTATTTTATTATGTTTGTTGATGACTACACTAGGATGATGACTTTAATGTTTTTGAAAGATAAATCTAATGCATTTCAATTGTTTAAGTGGTATTTGGAAAAAGTTGAAAAAGAAACAGGTAGAAGCCCGAAATGTTTGAGATCTGACCGAGGTGGAGAGTTTATATCAAATGAGTTCAATCTATTCTGCAATGGTAGAGGATTAAAAAGATGGATGTCTACACCAAGAACACCTCCATGGAATGGCATAGCAGAGATAAGAAACAAGTCAATTATGGATTGTGCTTGAACACTGATGATTGAAAAGAATGTTGCACAAAAGTACTAGAGAGAAGCTGTAAGTACAACTATTTATACCTTAAACTGAGTACAAATAAAAAAAGGTACAAATGCTACACCTTTTGAGTTATGACATGGTTATGCACCTAATGTGAAGTATTTTAGAGTCTTTGGGAGTAAATTTTGTATACTGAAAGACAATAGGAATGGAAAATTTGATACAAAAAGTGATGAAGTCATATTCCTAGGTTATTCCACTAAGAGAAAAGCTTATAAATGTTTGAATTCTAACACTAACAAAATTGTGGAAAGTGAAAATGTTAGAGTTGATGAATATGCAAAAAAGAATGAATTGGAGTGCAAGAAAGAACCTGAAGGTTACAAATATTTTGTATACGTGGAAGAAGGAGAGGCAAGTAATACACCTGAACTAGATGCACAGTCATAGATAAGTAATGGTGAGCATCAAGATGGTGCTGTCAAGCATCATGAGGGTTTTGTCGCACATCAGGAGGGTGCTGCCAAGCAATAAGAAGAAGAAGCATATAACTTGCAAGATGAATCTAAAGATCCAAAACAAGGAGAAAGGAAATCTAGACCGACATTGGCACAATATGTAAGAAGAGATCACAAGCCTGAACAAATCATTGGAGATAAAAATTTTGGACTGATGACAAGAAGTAAGTTGAAAGATCATGCATGCTTATTATGTGAGTTTGAGCCTAAAACTATAAAAGATGCTTTAGAGAATGATGATTGGATACAAGCCATGAATGAAGAGATTGATTAGATAGAAATGAATGATACCTGGACTCTGGTGCTGAGACCAGAAGACAAGAATGTTATTGGAACAAAATGAGTATTCAGAAATAAGTTAAATGAGCATGGAGAGGTCACAAGAAACAAGGCAAGACTAGTATGCAAGGGGTATGCACAAGAAGAATGAATTGACTATGGAGAGACATTTTCCCCTATTGCAAGATTAGAAGTGAGGACTCTACTTGCATATGCTGCATATAAAGGTTTCAAAGTATATTAGATGGATGTCAAATCTTCATTTTTTAATGGTATATTAGAAGAAGAGGTATACATTGAACAACCTGAAGGATTTGTTGACTCGAGCAAGAAAAATATGGTTTGCAAGTTGAACAAGGTGTTGTATGGATTGAAACAAGAGCGCAGAGCATGGTATGAGAGACTGCATAATTATTTGATAAAGATAGGATTTGCAAAGACAAATGACAACAATAATCTATATATGAAGACTGAAAAAGGTAAAGGGATTTTGTTAGCTAAAATATTTGTTGATGATGTCATATTTGGAGGACAAGATGCCCTATGTCAGAATTTTTCAAATGAGATGCAAACTGAGTTTGAAATGTCTATGTTTGGTGAGATTAAATTCTTTGTTGGTTTGCAAGTTTATCAGATGGAGAAAGGTAACTACATTGCTCAATCTAAATATGTTAAAGAGATACTAAATTTTTTTGGTATGGAATACTCCACACCAGTAAGTACTCTTATGGCTACTGGACAGAAACTATCTAAAACTGATGATACTACTGAAGTGAATCAAACCTTGTATATATATATGATTGGAAAGCTACAATATGTTGTTCACAATAGACTAGATATTGACCTAGTAGTTGGGATTGTGGCAAGATTTTTTGCCAATCCTAAGGAGAATCATATGATGAAAGTGAAAATAATCTTGAGATGTCTGAAAGGAACTAAGGATTATGGATTATATTACAAGAAGAATGAAAAATTTGAACTGAGAGTTTACATTGATGTAGATTGGGCTGGAAATGTTGATGATAGAAAAAGTACAAGTGGTGGAGTATTCTTTCTAGGAAAGAGATTAGTCTCCTGGACAAGCAAGAAACATAACTGCATTTCCCAATCTACAACAAAAGCTGAGTATGTAGCAGCAGCAGTGAATTGTTCAAATTTAGTGTGGATTAAGCAATTGTTAAAAGGAATGAAGGAGGAAATCACTGAGCTAGTTGTTATTTTCCATGATAACATAAGTGTTATTAATATATCAAAGAATCTAGTGATGCACACTAAGACTAAGCATATTGCTATCAAGTATCATTACTTGAGAGAGCTAGTACAAGACAAAGAAGTGAGAATGGAATATGTGAATACAAAGGAACAATTAGTAGATATATTCAAAAAAGTTTTACCTAAGGATGCTCATGAATATCTTAGAGGTAAACTAGGGTGATTCCCCTAACTAAGGTTGCCTAGTTAACTAGGAGAACTGCATCAAATGTGCTACTCAGAATATTTGACAAATTGATGCAGAGAAGGTCACACTTTAGGAGTTGCCCAGATTTGTGAGAAGTGAAGTAGAGATGATAATCAGTCATAAGCAAGATGAAAAAGGGAGAATACAGCGTACAAGACTGACATGAAGACATCTACATATAGAAGATGTAAGTGATAGATATGAGCTTTGGCATTGTTGTCAAAGAGGGAGAGATTCAGATGAAAACACAGCGGGAGAAGATTTGATGAAACCTGAGAGAGAGATACAGAAAAGATTCAGAGGGAGTAATTGAGTAAGCGGTCAGACAAAATAAAGTTGTGAATCAGAATGAAACTAAGGATATTATAAAAATTTGATGCACATAAATTTTGGATTGTTTGGTAAATCATGTGTTATTCAATGAATCTCACCTAAACCTAAGATCTACGAAGGAGATTAAGAGGCAAAACATTAATCTACCTGATCGAAAAGGTATAAAGGAAAACCTAATTGTGAGGTTATTATGTATGGAGAAGAGGTTGATGTTATTGACTGATAAGTCCAAGCATAAGGCTGAAGTTGAAATTGTGAAGGAGCTGAACATAGTTGTGGTGATTTCTTGAAGTGAATTCTGAGCAAATCAGAGATGGAGATGGAAATGGAGATCAGTCAGTAAATCAACATATATGTGTGAAGTGGATCTGTATTTGCAAAGTGAGTTGTATGTTTTTCAGATCAGAACTACTTTTACTTTCTAACCATTGTATTAGTCTAAATCCTTTAATCAAGGTTGACCTAACAGTCATTGTATTGTGAGCAAGGTTTTTGAGGATGCCTGTTTTGAAAGACTCAAGCCAAACAAAGATTAGATTTTTAGTCTAGCATGAAATCAATTCAAAACAAGGAAACTATAAACTAAGCCACCTCATATTGAGCTAAAATAGGTGCACCCAAGCACTGTTTGATTTGCTCTTGCTTAAGGGGATGTGGGTGTGCTCTCTAAGCACTTGGAGCATGTTCCTTATGCATTTTAAGATGGATTGAGATTCATGAAAACCCCAAAAAATGGAACACCCAAAATTGCCCCTAAGGCCTCAAGAACTCAAGAATGCTTTAAATGGAGATTTGAGCTATAATAATGCTTATGCTAAGATTGATTTTAACCAAATAGAGATGTGATGATAATGATATGCTATGTAAAATGAGGAAATAAACTATGTTAATCCATTATTACTAAATTAGGATGAGCTAAAATGCTTGGAAGTAAGCTAGATTAAGATGATTATGCTAAGTCCAGAGCTAAATGGGCATGATAACAATGTTTGAAATGAAAGGTGAATGGATATTTTGCTCTTGGAAATGAGGAGCATTTATAGGATTTGGGAAGGAGGAATGAGTGGCCAGGATCAAAATCTTTAAGAGAGGTCAAGATTCATTCAAAGGGGAGCACATGGATTGTGCTAGTTCAGGGCCACCTCCTTGTGACAAGTGTCATAAGGGCATTGGGTTGAAAGATGGGAGGAATGTGTACAATTTAGGAATTGTGCCTAAGGTCAAAGAATGTAAGAAAGGGGTGAGGGGCTTCTTAAATGCATGTAAGAGGGATAAGGAGGCCATAAATGCACTTAATGCATGTAAGAGAAGTTTCTAGAAGTTTGTTGACTTTGGGTTAAGCTTAGGAGTTGGCTAACCTTGGTTAGGGAATGTGACAGGATTAGGGGGGGGATTAGGATTAGGATTAGGACTTTCTAGAAGAGTTTAGAATTTCCTTAGGATAAACATGGATTTTAAGAAATAAATAAAGATTTATTTATTTCCATGGTTTAGGTTTGAGAATATTTATTAAAATGAATTTAATAAACATGAAGATTAAATATTTAATCTTAATTAAATATTTTGAGTTGGGATTAGGGTTAGGAAATGAGGGGATTAGCCTTTAATCGAAATTAAAGAAGGATTAGAAGATTCTGGAAGATGTTAGTGGTCTTAAGGAAATTGGCCAAGTTTTGGGCAAAAAATAAATTAATTATTTATTTTGGGATTTTTGGTCAATTTATTAATTAAATAATTAATAAATAAGGAGATAATGTTTAAATAAGATTTAAACATTTTTGGGAGGGATTCCTTAATTAAATATTTTTAATTAAGGTAAAGGGATTTAATGACATAAAAATTAATTAATTAATTAATTAAATAAATAATTAATAAATGATGATGTCATCAAGAATTTTTCAGAAAATAAAAATACTTTATTTTCTAAAAGATTTGTAGGTGTCTACATTTTGCCCCTCTTTGATGCGATGCCGCAAGTGGCATGGTGTCAAAGACAAGAAAATAAGATGCCCAAGGCTAGAATTTAGAGGAATAAGGGGTTGTGCCCCCTCGAGAAAATAACACAAGGAGTAAACATTGTGGAATTTTCTCGAAAGGAAACAGAGAAAGAAGGACCTAGGAAGAAGGGGAGATAAATAACCAAACTCTCAAGAGAAAAGATGGGTGAATGCAAGATGAGATGGAATGCAAAATGCAAGATGTAGCTATATGAGAGATGCAAGATGCAAGATGCAGGGGATTGGGGGAAGCTCCAAGTGCAAATGTGGAGAGCACAACCTAGTTTAATATAGCAATGCTAGAGACTTGCCAAGGATACTGGGATCACGAGGCCTTGTCACCAGTGTTACATAGGACTGATGCTAAAAAGACACGCAGGGTTGCCCCAGCATCACACATGAACCCAAGAGGAAGCAGGGTGGAAACGATGCTGAAGAAACCACAAACACACGACTGACTCACAAGCAGAAGCAAAAGATCAAAAGACCTTGCCCCAGATTATCCTCATTTGCAGCGCACTAGGATATAAAGGATCATGGCGACCTTGAGTAGAGAACAATGAGAAGCCATAAAAGATTAACAAGATCTAAAGGATAGAATCCAAGACCAAAATGAGAACTCCAAAAGGACATCATTTGCCAAGGAGAGAGAGATTTTATGTGATGGATGGGATTGATGGTGGGAAGATTGGTCTGAACGTGTGGAAGGATACATCGACATGGACCTAGTGTGCTTGGTGGAAGATTGGGTCAGACAGGAAGGATACAACTGAGGGGACCCGTGATTAGGCTTAGGTTAGACAAAATAGAAGCATACATCTGTGCAGACCCTATGCTGATGGGGAGAATGTTGTGTTGCGGATTGGCAAATGATGCGGTTCAAAGATAGTCATGATGATCAAGGATAGTCGACAATTGATATTGCTGAAGTACAAGGCTGGGTAGGACAAGATTTCTGATCAAATGCTATTGCAGGACTAACAAGGATATGTACAACAAGACACGAGGATATGTACAATGGATATGTATAGAAGCTCAGGATTGGGGATAGGAAGATCTCACTATACAGGATATACAGGATATGATACAAGATATGGTACAAGATATGTGCAGGTAGGATTGTGGATTTGCTGGAGGATTATGAAAAAGAGGAATGCTAGGGGATGGTGGATGGGGATAGGGATGGGTGAAAAAGGACTAGGATGTTGGGATGGGGGGATGGGAGATTGATAGATAATGACTTGGTCCACTATGTATGGTGCCTGTTTGCCAAGTTTTCACCAATATACTTGTCCAAGATGCTTGAATTGCCAAGTTTTCACCATTGGACGATTGTTTTTCTTTTTCTTTTTTCTTTTTTTCTTTTTTCTACTTTTTTCTACTTTTTTCAAAATTTTATGGATTTTCTGAATATGTAGATCTGGTTCAGGCATAGAACCTCTTCAAATGTATGATGTTGATTGGATCATTCAAAGGCTCACCTTCTGGTGTAGATAACTGATAAGCTCCAGAGCCGAAGCATGTTGTGACAACATAGGGGCCCAACCAAGTAGGCTCAAACTTGCCTTTCTTTTCTCTGTTTGCTTGGACTTTCTGATTTTCTTTGAGGACCATGTCACCGACCTGAAATTGTCTGGGATGGACCTTCTTGTTATAACTCCTTTTGAGTCGATTCTGGTATGCAACCAGGTGATCATAGGCTTGTTGTCTCTTTTCATCTAACAAGTCTAGCTATGTGAGATGGGCCACACGATAGTCTTCATCAGTGGTGTAGTTCTTCATGGAGACTCACAATGATGGGAGCTCAACCTCAATCGGTAGAACAGATTCGGCACCATATACAAGGGAATATGGGGTGGTGCCCGTGGGAGTGCGATAAGAAGTACGATAGGCCCAAAGGGTGGGATTGATTTGGAGGTGCCAGTCACGACCAAAATCATTGACAACCTTCTTGAGGATTTTCAAGATAGTTTTATTGGTTGCCTCAGCTTGGCCATTTCCTTGAGGGAAATATGGACTGGAGAAACGGTGATGGATGTGGAGTCTAGCACATAGATCATCCACATGCTAGTTTTCAAAAGGTGTGCCATGGTCAGTGAAGATGGTAGATGGTATGCCAAAGCGACAAATGATGTGGTTAAGAATGAACTTGGATATTTAGATACTAGTAGTTAGGGTGAGCAGAATCGCTTCAACCCATTTGGTGAGGTACTCTATGGCAGTTATTATGTACTTGTGTCCATCCGAGGAAAGGGGAGTGATTAAGCCGACAAGGTCAAAGCTGCAACATGAAAATGGCTAAGGTGGTGCAATGGGCTGCAAATCTTGTGCTGGTGCATGAATCAAATTTGCATGTTGTTGACATGGTAAACATTTTCTAACAAACTCACAAGCATCATGTTCCATGGTTGGCCAATAATACCCAACTCGAAGCAACTGCTTAGCTAGAACCATGCCACTCGTATGGGCATCGCAAATTCTAGCGTGGACCTCTTGTAAAGCTAGGACGGCCTCATTTGAATCTAAACACCTAGAGAGGATATTGTGATACCCTTGATGATAAAGGGTGTTGGCTACAAGAGTGTAGCGGGAAGCTCTGTGAATAAGGTTTTGGCATTGGTTATTAGTGAGATGGGGAGATATGATACCATTCTTTAGATATGCATGGATGTCGTGGTACCACGGGGACTGGGGACCAACCAAGACACACACCATTTCTGCATCGGCGTTCTCATAAGCTGGTGTATGTAGCTGCTCGACTAGGAATTCATACTGTGATGCGTCATGTGGGATTTCTAACAAGGACCCAATAGTTGCCATTGCGTCGGCTGCTTTGTTTTAAAGTCTTGGTATCTGTGTAAAATGTAGATTCAGGAAATGCTCTTTCAATCTATCCATGAGTTCTTTATAAGGTAGCAGCTTGTCATCCTTTGTTTGATATTCATCTAGGACTTGCTTGATAATCAGCTGTGAATCACCGAACACTTGCAGTTCTGTGATATTCCATTGAATGGTTATTTTAAGACCTAAGATGAGTGCCTCATATTCTGCAATGTTGTTGGTACATGAAAATCCCAACTTGAATGATTTTGGAATGTAGTCACCTTGAGGTGTGACAAAAAGAATTCCTGCCCCTGATCCATGTGATGTGTAGGAGCCATCAAAGTATAGTTTCCACATGGGTTGTTCTTCAAGCATACATAAGTGTTCATCAGGGAATTCCATGATTAGTGGATAAGCATCCACCAGTGGTGCTTCTGCTAGCTGATCGGCAATGACTTGCCCTTTGATTGCTTTTTGATCTATGTACTGGATGTCAAACTCGCTGAGTATCATGACCCATTTTTCCATATGGCCTGTGAGAGTTGTCTTTGATAGTAGATATTTGAGGGGGTCCACTTTTGAAATGAGCCTGATTGTGTGACTGAGCATGTAATGTCTAAGCTTTTGAGTGGCAAAAACCACTACAAGGTAGGCTTTTTCCATGGGTGAGTAATTAAGCTCATAGTCGACAAGAGTTTGACTAATGTAGTAGATGGCTCTCTCTTTGTTTTTGTCATCATGCTAAGCTAGGAGTGCCCCCAATGTTGTAGTGGTTGCTGAGATGTAGAGTATGAGAGGGCATCCTGGGACTGGTGGTACTAGGATTGGAGAATTAGCTAGATACTCCTTGAGCTTATCAAAGCTTCTTTGACATATGGGATCCCATTTGAAGCTTGTGTCTTTGCATAAGAGATGCGTGAAAGGTTGGCACTTATCTACCAGCTGAGAAATGAACCGACGCATTGATTGAAGCTTTCCTTGTAGGCTTCTGAGCTATTTGAGTGTTCTTGGGGGAGGCATTTATGTTATTGCTTTAACCTTTTTAGGGTCAATCTCTATGCCTCATCGTGATACTATGAAACCAAGGAGCTTTCCAAGTGTAACACCAAAGACACATTTCTTTGGATTGAGCCGTAACCCATAGTGCTGCAGGCGATCAAACCACTCTCAAGAATGTCAAGGTGTTCATGGCGTGTCTTTGATTTTGCAAGAATATCATCCACATAGTCCTCTAGGATCTTGTGGATCATGTCATGGAAGATTGTTGTCATCGCTCTCTAATATGTGGCTCCTGCATTCTTTAGACGAAAGGGCATCATGTTATAGCAAAAGGTACCCCATGGAGTGGTGAATGTTATTTTGTCTTGGTCTTTTTCTGCTATATGAATTTGATTGTATCCAGAGAAACCATCCATTAGTGACAACATTTCATCGCCCGCTGTAAGATCTACAATCATGTCTATGTTAGGTAGCGGGAAATCATCTTTAGGACATGCTTTGTTTAGGTCCCTGAAATCTGTACAAATTTGTATGTCGCCAGAAGGCTTTGTGACAGGTACCATGTTGGAGATCCAATTTGAATAATCTATAGCTCTGATAATCTTTGCATCCAGGAGCTTTTCTAGTTCTGATTTTACCAATAGAGCTACTTTGGGATGCATTTTGCGTAGCTTCTGCTTTACTGGCTTAACATTGGGGTCCACAGCTAGATGATGAGCAACAAGTTTAGGATCAAGTCCAGGCATGTGTGCGTATGACCATGCAAAGTTTGTAGTAGCTTCTTGAAGTAGCATAGTGAAAGCCATTTCTTCACCTTCTGTCATGTTGGCTACAATGTAGGTGATCCTCGGACATTCCTCTGTACCTAAGTTGACTGGCTTGGTTTCTTCTATGATGATAGGTGACTGCTCAGGCCTGTAATCCTGGATGGGAGGAAGAGGCAAGTCTTCATCTTCTAGCGCTTAAATTGCCAAGTTTTCACTAGAAGATACGCTCTTTATTTTTACTTTTTTGGAATCAGAATGTGCCCCAGAAGGGTTTTCACATAAGGACTCATGTTTTACTCTTTCTATTTCTCTTTTGCAGCTAAAGCTTGCCTCCTCTCCAAAGTATCCCTCTGGGTCAAGCTTATAGATGTGAGCTGACCCTGAATCCTGAACTGAGTGTGGGCCTGATGCCCCCATGAATTCTAGGAGTGCTTCTATGCTTTGGAACTCATTGATGTGTGTGATGCTTGGTTGGTCTTAGTCTATGAGTTCAGGATGGGTGAGGGGAAGTTCTATGAGATTGATGGCGAGTTGTTGGAGGACAAAAGTCCCCAGGAGGGTGTAATTGTCAAAGATATCATCATAGGATATGATGTCTTTCTCTTCAGGGATGTCTTCGATCTCTACGAGGTCATCCTAGCTATTTAAGAGGGGAACGCTAGTCATGTTGGTGCCCCCAGTTGTGGTATTGGGCCCTTGTATATGCAGGAGAGGGGTATTAAAGCCAAGACCCTGATGTTGTTAGTTTTTGGATGTTGTAATTGGGTCTTTGCTTCCACCTTCTTGTGGTCCTAAACCACCACCTTGGTAGTTCCATTGCTCAGTAGTGTACTTGTGCGATTGTAGAAATTTGATGCACTGATGGTAAGTAGATGGTACAGCCTTAATGGAATGAATCCATGGTCGGCCTAGGAGGATATTAAATGGTAGGTCAAGATCAACAACATGGCAAATAGTATCCTGTGTTGCTGGGCCCAGCTGAATGGGCAAAGTAATGGTACCTTCAGAGGTACACTCCAAATTTTCATAGGCTTTGATAGTGATTACTTCATGTGCTATATCGGCCTGGGTGAACCCAATCTGCTGAATGAATTTCAAAGTACACAAGTTCAGGGCTGAGCCATTATCTATTAAGACCCGTTTGATGGCAAAGTCTCTGACCATGACGGCGATGCGGAGAGGGAGAGTATGGTCAGGTGCAACATCTGGTATGTCAGATGTTTTGAAGGATAAAGCACATGCTATGGATAGATGTCCCACAAGGGTCTCAAATTGGGTGGTGTTAATGTCTGTGGGGACATGTCCTTCTTTGAGAGCTCGGTTAAGGATCTCCTGATGGAGAGGTGAAGTGCGAAGAAGGTCCAAGATGGATATTTGGGCTGGTGTGTTCCCCAGATGTTCTATGAGGTTGTACTATGCATTGTGTGCATTATATGCTAGCCTTGGTTGGGCACCAGCAATAGTGATCCGACCTCTGTGGGTAGTAACAGCACATTGACGATCTGCTCCTATGACATGGATGGCATTGACTGTGGGCTCAACTTGGGTTATACATCCAACAATATTATCATAATTGATAAAGGCAGTAGTGTGATCTTCTTTCTTACCCTTGCCATGATTCTGGGAATGATTGGTATTAGTTTGGTTGTTTCCAGCATTGTGTTGTGGGAACACATTCTGATAAATTTGTAAGTTGGCATTTGGCGAGGCTTGAGTGGGTGTATCTACTTGAATCTCTTTTTGATCAATGAGATCTTGGATATAGTTTTTGAGTCTCATACACTTCAAAGTAGTGTTTCCTTTGACACGATGATAATCACAGTATTCATGATCTTTGTACCAATCAGGCTTGGGAGTGGTATCATCAACTGGCTGGATTGGTGGAAAAGTGATCAAGTTGGCCTTGGCCATTCGATGAAAGATAACATCTAGATGTTCACCCAGTGGTGTGAAGGTCTTCTTTGGATAATTTTGAGCTCTGGGTTTGTTCTTCTTGGGAGCAATATTGATGGCATTGACTTGATTGTTTGGATTACCTTGATAAGCTTGATGGGCTGGTTGCTGATAATTCTGCTGATTATTCTGAGAATGATATTGTTGCGTGGGTTGCTGATGGACTTGAGGAGGTTGCTGGTGGATGGGCACTTGTTGTTGTTGGTATGCAGGAGTTGATGGAGGACTAGCCACAAAAAATTGAACATGCTTGGTATCAGTGGCTCCATCAGTAACAATATTCTTGTTACGATTCCAGTAACGGGATTTATCATTGCTGGGTTTTTGGGCATCATTTTTTAAGTGTCAGATTGTGCCTTCATCTAGGAGGGCCTTTTCAATACCTATCCCCTTGGTCTTGATATCTTGATAGGTTTGGAGACAATTCATCCTCATGAAGTGGGATAGCTTAGGATGCAGATTATCAATAAATATTTTGGTCAAATGCTTTTCAGGTGGCTGGTATGATAACCTGGTGGTAAGGTTCTGCCATTGTTGCAAGTATTCTGTTAGGCTTTCTCCTTCTTTCTATTTTGAATTGCAGAGGTCTAACAAGGTCAACTCATTCTCAACATTGTGGGCATGGTGGGCAATGAACTTCTCAAAAAGTTCGGCAAAGGTTGTGATAGTCCCATAGGGTATTTTGTAGAACCACTCAACAGCGGTTCCTCCCAAGCTTTTGGGGAATAGGCGTAAGAGATAGTTATCACTATAAGCCACTTCTTGGCATGCCATATAGAATTTTTTAATATGATTGACTGGATCTCCTTTCCCCCGATATTTATCAGACTTAGGTGTATCAAAGTGCTTGGGGAAAGGTATAGCGGAAATGGACCGGTCAAACGGATAAGGACACACCTCCTCAAACTTGTAAGTTTTGTTCTCAGTATTGGTTTGAAGCTCTTTAAGAGCGTTCTTCATGGCTTCCCATTCAGCATTGATTGGTGTTTGAGCGGGTACTCCCATTTAAGGTGGGTATTGTTGAGTGGGATATGGAGATGGCCCAGCTGGATAGGTAGATTGGAGTGGATTTTGGAGTGATGTTTGCTGGGGATATTGTTGATGTAGCATAGGGGGATATTGCGGTGGTGGATATGAGACTACTTGCTGGTGTTGTGGGATGATCGGGACTTGCTGCTGTGACTGATAGGAGGAAACTTGTTGCTATTAGGGAATGATGGGGGTTTGTTGCTGTGACTGGAAGTATGGTTGTTGTGGGGGTGGCTGGTGGAATGATGCAGCTTGTTGGTAAGATGGTCCTTGCTGAACTTGGCTTTGTGGTTGACCGATATAAGTCAGGTGCATTCCCATATTGCTTAAGGGTGGAACTGATGTAGGGAAGCCCGAAGCAAAGGGTGACTGGGCAAGATAACTTGTGAAATGGGATGAACTTTTTTGTTGAGGTGGAGGAACTTGCTGAAAAGCACTGGGTGTTGGGAATGGATAGCTTGTGAAGGATGAGGTTGGTGGAGGTTGAGATGGTTGCTGTTGTGCTGCTTGTGAGAAGGTGGCCTGTTGGTTTGCAAATACGGATGTAGGAGAGTGAGTTGGTATTCCAAAGGCTTTCATGTCTTCTTGAGTGAGACCCCAACGAGGACCAGTGTGAGGTGGGAATTGTGTTGTAGTGGATGCCGGGAAGGTAGATGTGATGGGAGTTTGGGACATGAATGGTGGTTTTGAAAAACCCATGGAAGGCATTCCTATGGTGAAGACATTTTGCTGGGCTTGTGCTTGGGTAGATGCTTGTTGGGGGGAAATGAAGAGAACGCTTGCATTCCCCATGAAAAGGGTGATGTTGATGCAGAAACTTGCTAAGTATGAAAGGGGAGCAGTTGCGCTACCCCCGAAATAGATGACGCTGATGTGGAGGCTTGTTGGGAGAAAGAGGGAAGCGATTGCATTGACCCTGAAAAGATGGTATGGATGCGGAAGCTTGTGGAGTGAAAGGGAAAGATGATTGCATCCCTCCTGGCATAAAAGGTGTGGATGTGGGAACTTGTGAAGCAAGGGGGAAGGATGATTGCATCCCTCCTAGAAAGAATGGTGTTTCTTGGTTTATGGAAGGTGGAGGAACTGCTCATGTAAAGGCTTGAGTAAGAGGTGGGAGTTGATTTTGTGACAAGCGTTGGATTTGTGCAAGAGCTTGGGTGGCCGTGTCAGATGATGAAGTACCTGTGATAGGGAATTGAGCAGATGGTGTTACAGCTTGTGTTACAAGACTGGCGAAGCTTCCTTGCAAAAGAAGAGGAATGGTGGAGGTTTCTTGTGATGTTTGCAAGGTTGGATCAAGGAACGGTTGGATAAATGGAGAGTATACTTGTGCTGGGATTTGAATAGTACTTATGGGAATGCGAGGATGGAGATATTGGTGGAATGGAAGTCTACGTTTGTGCAAAGTTAGTGAACATGCTTTGCTAGTTTTGGGCCATGAGTGTATTGACTACCAGTGGATTCTTTGGATGATTCACAAATGTTTCTATTGCCAGAGGAGCCAAGGGGATATTGGGATCATCCCATGTATTGCTAGTTTATATTCGGGGATCATAGGCTACCATTGTGCTAGTAAAAATGTTGGGATCAGATGTGCTGGTGATTGGATAAGGATTCATGTTCCTTCGCTTCCTAGATCTAGATCTTGTCTCGACAGGCATGAAAATGCAGATGCTAGATGGATGCAAGATGTTTCCTAAAGATTCTAAAGGATGATGGATGCAAGCTTTAAGGAATTTCTAAGGATGATGAATTTCTAGAATGCAATGCAAGGTTTGGTGAAATGCTTGGATATGAACCAAGGATGGTGGAAGATTGATGGGAGATGGTGGTAGATTGGTAAAAAAGCTTGGTGATGATGGAGGCTTGATGGGATGCTCTGATTTGGGTCAAGATTGGGTGGAGGATTGGTGGGATGCTGGTGGAAGACTACTAAGTGTCAACAATGAGCTACTATTTTTCCCAATGGAGGATCAATGATAGGATTTGGCCAACCTAGGATAGACTAATGATCTTCAGTCAACTGGTTTCTTATCAATACAAGCCAATCTCTTGCTCGAGATGATGAGGCTATGCAAGGACAAGTTGGATTTTCTTTAGACAATGCTCTGTCAAAAAGGGGATGATTTCTGATTTGGGATAAGGGATGGAAACAACTCAAAGGTTTTGAACACTAAGTACTTGTGGATTTGGATCTCTGGATTTGGTGTAAAGGATGGTGAATTCTGATTTGGATATTGGATACTGGATTTGGATGAAGGATATGGGATTCTGATTGTGGATTTACTAATGGAAAGATGGTGAAGGATGATGGAACAATGCTCTCTCTAAAAGGATGATGCAAATGCAATTGAGATGGATGATCTATGATGCTACTAGGAAGATGATGATGAATGCAGCTAAGGACTCTAGAAT
Source organism: Chamaecyparis obtusa (assembly GCA_027943335.1). Classification (NCBI taxonomy): domain Eukaryota; kingdom Viridiplantae; phylum Streptophyta; class Pinopsida; order Cupressales; family Cupressaceae; genus Chamaecyparis; species Chamaecyparis obtusa. Next base: position 145,894 of record BSBK01001857.1, on the reverse strand, counting down.
GCAACTAAGGATTTGGTGATGATGCCGAGATGAAACTAGGATGAGACTAGGATGAAGGACTACCGAGATAGGATTTTGAGATCTGAAGGTAGAATGGACATGTGATGGATTCTATCTAATCTTCTCTTTCAAGACTGATGTAGCGATGGTTCACTCGAAATCGGTAGGCAAACTTTTTGACTCTTGCGTTATAGCCAATATTATCAAGCTTTTCTTGATATTTTTCTTCTGCTTGGGTTGCTTGGATAGACGATTGATGGCTCTTAAGGTTTCTTTCTGCAACTTTCTTCTCTTGATAAGCTTTGGATTTGGGCAACTTAGCTTTCGGATGTTTGATCAAATTTGGCATAACTTGGGGAAATTCTGATAAGTTGGTTTGAGACAAAAAAGGTTCTTTGGATATCTGATTTCAAGAGTTTCTCTACAAAATGTCTTGAGTATCTCGAACTGGGTTTGTTGATCAATTTGATGTTTCCCAACGGAAAAGGATAGATTTCAACAAAGATTTTTGGAAAAGCAATCTCCATAAGGGACAAAGCAACCTTGTGGGATACAGACAGGATAACTGACTCTGCTAAAGCTTTGAAAGTGTATGTTCCAACAATGTTCTCACGGAGTATTTGACTGTCAAGAACTTCAAACAGATCTACCTAAGGAAGGTGAGTATCAAAATTGCTTGCCCACAGCTTGGTACCCCCTAGAAGGGAATACAAATGGTGAGTAATCCTAAGGCGACCCGGTAAACCCCTTGGAATCAGTCCTTGCACAAGGATTTTGATACTTTCAGATGTAGATAGGGTAGCCTCTATTTTATCAAGTTTTTAATAGTTTCGTGGAGTCTCCATACCTGGTTATGCTGACCGCCTGTGACTCACTTAAGAGCCTAGCCAACAACACTGGGGGAGGAATATTTACCTGTCCCCAGACATTTTCATTTGGCACAAAACGCCCATGGATTAGGAGATATAAGTGAGTACTTTTTTCCTTCACTTTATTTATATACCAGCCGGGGGGGATACCGGTTTGAGGTCATTCTCTGAGGAGGAAGCACTTTTCTCCCTGGACAGGCCTCACTAAAAGTAGAACAAGTGAACTTGTCCGAGTCCAAATGTTCTACGTTGCTTACTGTAACAGGTTTTACAGAAAATAAAAGCTCCTAGATGCACATCAAGAAAGTTTTTCTTTTTCCCAATTTGATTAAGTGATATTTGAATTTGAATAACTAAAGACACGAGTGTTTAGGCTTTGATTTGTTCTTTTTCCAAAAGACTTTTCGAGCGTTTGCAGTTGCTTTGACTTGGGCATTCAAGATTGAATTATTGTGTTGATTCAGAACTTTGAAGTGCTTTGTTTTTTCCTTAAGGCATTCAAGATTGAATTATCGTGTTGATTTAGAACTTTGAAGTGCTTTGTTTTGTCCTTAAGGCATTCAAGATTGAATTTGTGCTTTGCTTGAATTGAAAAGGAGGGAATAGAGATGCTTGTTCTTTCCAATTTAGATCATTCAATATTGTGTTTGATTTTCAAAATGATAATGACTCTTAGGACCTAAGTTCATTTCCCTTATTTCATTCAAGATTTGTTTTTGACTTTTGCTTAAGAAAAATGAATCCAATATCAATCTGAGAACAAAGGCGATAGGAACTTGAAAGTTCAAAGGTGATAGGAACTTGTGCATAGGAAAAAGTTCACAGGCGACAGGAAAAAGTTCATAGGCGACAAGAACTTGTATATAGGCAACAGGAGCTTTTGTATAGGCAATAGAGAAATGCTCACAGGTGGCAGGAGCTTGTGCAAAGGCGACAGGAAAAAGTTCATAGGCGACAGAAACTTATGCACAAGCGACAGTAAAAAGTTCACAGGCGATAGCAAGTTATGTATAGGCGACAGTAACTTGTTTATAAGCGATAGTGAAATGTGCATAGGCGACACTTAAATATGGGCAGGCGACAATGAAACATGCACAAGCGACACTTAAAAATGCCTAGGTGATAATGAAACGTGCATAAGCGACACTTAAAAATGCACAGGTGACAATTATGTATGCGGAGGTGTGAATGTTTATCTCGCAGGCATGATTATTTCTATTGCAGGCGACAGAAAAGAAGTTTAGAAAGAATAGAAGTTATCGAGCACGGAAATCTTTAGAAAGTAAGTGTTGATTCAGAGCTTGTAGGCGTGATCAGACTCTTTATAGGCATGGTTGAACTGTGTGTAGGCAACATTTCATCTATTTCCTACAAATCATTCATGAAAAATGGCAAATATGAGAGTACAAAGTATGATCTAATCAAGCTGATTTGTGGGTTTGGGTCCCACCGGGCGTGCCAGAATGTGAGCAAGGCTTTTGAGGATACCTGTTTTGAAAGACTCAAGCCAAACAAAGATTAGATTTTTAGTCTAGCATGAAATCAATTCAAAACAAGGAAACTCTAAACTAAGCCACCTCAGATTGAGCTAAAACAGGTGCACCCAAGCACTATTTGATTTGCTCGTGCTTAAGGGGATGTGGGTGTGATCTCTAAGCACTTGGAGCATGTTCCTTATGCATTTTAAGATGGATTGAGATTCATGAAAACCCCAAAAAATGGCACAATATTGGGTAGAACACCCAAAATTTCCCCTAAGGCCTCAAGGAATGCTTTAAATGGAGATTTGAGCTATAATAATGCTTATGCTAAGATTGATTTTAACCAAATAGAGATGTGATGATGATGATATGCTATGTAAAATGAGGAAATAAACTATGTTAATCCATTATTACTAAATTAGGATGAGCTAAAATACTTGGAAGTAAGCTAGATTAAGATGATTATGCTAAGTCTAGAGCTAAATGGGCATGATAACAATGTTTGATATGAAAGGTGAATGGGTATTTTGCTCTTGGAAATGAGGAGCATTTATAAGATTTGGGAAGGAGGAATGAGTGGCCAGGATCAAAATCCTTAAGAGAGGCCAAGATTCATTCAAAGGGGAGCACATGCATTGTGCTAGTTCAGGGCCACCTCCTTATGACAAGTGTCATAAGGGCATTGGGTTGAAAGATGGGAGGAATGTGCACAATTTGGGAATTGTGCCTAAGGTCAAAGAATGTAAGAAAGGGGTGAGGGGCTTCTTAAATGCATGTAAGAGGGATAAGGAGGCCATAAATGCACTTAATGCATGTAAGAGAAGTTTCTAGAAGTTTGTTGACTTTGGGTTAAGCTTAGGAGTTGGCTAACCTTGGTTAGGGAATGTGACAGGATTAGGGGGGGGATTAGGATTGGGATTAGGACTTTCTAGAAGAGTTTAGAATTTCCTTAGGATAAACATGGATTTTAGGAAATAAATAAAGATTTATTTATTTCCATGGTTTAGGTTTGAGAATATTTATTAAAATGAATTTAATAAACATGAGGATTAAATATTTAATCTTAATTAAATATTTTGAGTTGGGATTAGGGTTAGGAAATGAGGGGATTAGCCTTTAATCGAAATTAAAGAAGGATTAGAAGATTCTGGAAGAGGTTAGTGGTCTTAAGGAAATTGGCCAAGTTTTGGGCAAAAAATAAATTAATTATTTATTTTGGGATTTTTGGTCAATTTATTAATTAAATAATTAATAAATAAGGAGATAATGTTTAAATAAGATTTAAACATTTTTGGGAGGGATTCCTTAATTAAATATTTTTAATTAAGGTAAAGGGATTTAATGACATAAAAATAAATAAATTAATTAATTAATAAATGATGATATCATCAAGGATTTTTCATAAAATAAAAATAGTTTATTTTCTAAAGGATTTTTAGGTGTCTACATGTATAAATCCTTTAATCAAGGTGACATTCTAATGGGATGTTCTTAAGTCCTCTAACCAAGCCACTTTTGATAGAGTGCTTTAAATCCTTTAACTGGGTCACACCTAACAGTGTGTTTGTAAACCTTTAACAAGGTTGGCTTTTCAAAGAGCTCACTTCAAAAGAGTGAAAATCAGTAGCATGTTACAAAGTGGTTTTTCCAAAGTTGGGTTTCCACTATAAATCCTGGTGTTATACTTGTGTGAATGTTGTTATATTTTGCAACTTAATTACTTTTGGACAGTGGACTATATGTTATATGTTTATGATATATTCTATAGAGACCAAGTTGAATTGTTGATTAGATCTGAGTTGTTGAAGTACTAAAAAGTTCAATTGGTACATCTGGACTTGAGGCTAACTGATTCACACCCCCCCCCCCCACTCTCAATTATTCTAAATCATTCTAACAAGACATTGATATATATATATATATATATATATATATATATATATATATATATATATATATATATATATATATATATATATATATATATATATATATATAATCACATGCACATGCTTTGATCACAATAATCATGTATTTAGTTTAATAAATTGATATAGAGAGCTTATCCCCTTAAGCCATCCTATTAGGACCCCTTTAGAAATAATCTCTCACAACGCCTCAATCTTTCATTGTCCTAGGTAAAATGAGAGATTAAGGGGTTGTGAGAGATCATGTCTTAAGGGGTCCTAATAGGATGGCTTAAGGGGAGAAGCACTCTAGATCAATCTATTGATTTACACACATGATTATTGTGATCAACACACATACATACATACATACATACATACATACACACACACACACATACATACATACATGTATACACACACACACACAGATATATATATATATATATATATATATATATATATATATATATATATATATATATATATATATATATATATATGTATAAAATTAGGATCTATGGGTTAAGGTCGTAGGCAAAATGAGAGCTTAATGGGTCATGAGAGATCATGTCTTCATGGGTCCATCTTTAATATGATCAATCAAAGTATGTATATCATGTGATCAAATTAAATATATGGATATAATTTTAGGATAATTTTTTAAAGGTCCTATATATTTAATGAGAGCTTAAGTGTCATGAGAGTTCATGTGTCAAAAGGAATCTTAATAGGATGTATTAAGGGGAGAAGCACTTGATCAATCTATAAAACTACATGCAATGAATGAGATGTATCATGTGACCATATTAGACATAATTAGGATCTATGATTTAAGGCTAGACTAGGTAAAATGAGATCTTAAGGGGTTACAAGAGACTATGTCTTAAGGGGCGAAGCACTTGATCAATCTATCAAACTACATACGATGAATGCGATCAAAGTATGTATCATGTGATCATATTAGATAGATATAATTAGTATCTATGGTTTAAGTCCTAGGTAAATGAGATCTTAAGGGGCCAAAAGAGATCATATCTTAAGGGGAGAAGCACGTGATCAATCTATCAATGTACATGTGATGATTGTGATCAAACTATGTATATCATGTGATCACATTCAAGATAGATATAATTTTACGATCTATGTTTTAAGGTCCTATGTATTTAATGTGAGCTTAAGGGGTCATCAGAGTTTCATATATCAAAGTACATGTGATGAATTTGATGAAAGTATTTATCATTTGATCAAATTAATTTAGATATAATTTTAGGATCTGTGGTTTAATGTCCTATGCAAAATGAGATTAAGGGGCCATGCAAGTTAATGTCTTAAGGGTACCTAAGACACTAGATTAAGGGGAGAATCACTTGATCAATCTAACAAACTACATGTGATGAATGCAATCAAAGTATGTAGATCATGTAATCACATTAGATAGATATAATTAGAATCAATGGTTTAAGGTCCTAGGTAAAATGATAGCTTAAGAGCTCATGAGAGTTCGTGTGTTGTTAGGGGTCCTAATAGGATGGATTAAGGGGAGAAGCATTGACCAAGATACATCAAAATACATGTGATGGATGCGATCAAAGTATGTAGATCTTTTCATCAAGTAATTGGGATCTATGGTTTAAGGTACTAGCCAAAATGAGATTTTAAGGGGTTATGCGAGTTCATCTATCGTTAGAGGTCCTAATAGGATGGATTAAGGGGTTTCATGATAAGTCTTAGGTTTTATTTCTTGATTACATTTTAACCTATGTTACTATTTGTTTCTATTCTAGGTTGATTGTTTATTGTTTGTTTCTAGTCTAAGTTTATTGTTTGTTTCTGGTCTATATGAATATTTTTTTCTAGTCTAGGTTGTTGGCTTTTTGTTTGTTTCCAGTCAAGGTTTATATATGTAAAATAAAAACTATGCTTAAATTTCCAAGTAAAAATAATGAATACTATTTTTAACCCTAAATACAAAATATATCTAAAAATTGAAAAAAGACAATATTAAATTACATTTAAAACAAAAAATCAATTCTAAATATAAAATATTAACAAATAAACTATATTTTTTCATTTAAAAAATTACTAAAAACTAAAACTCAATCAAAAAAAGGAAAAAAAACACTAACTTGGAAACTAGGGTGGCATGAGGTGGGGCCCTCATATTAGGATCTCATTCACTTTTAGGCATAAAATGGCCTGATGGATGTTTTCTATAAAAATTAACAGTTTTTCTAAATGAGATCTTGTTATGTAGTAAATGGGATCCAATTTAGTTTTAAACAAGATCTCATTTCATAATTCTTGGCTCTAGATCCTATCAACAAACAAGATCTCATTCTGATCGAAGCATAATAGGATCCTATTTTCTACTAAGTGAGATGTTATTTAGATCATCATGACTTAGCCTTTTTGGCTAAGTCTATAACTTCTACCACAAGTGGAATCATCTTTGTGCACTTACCCTTAAGCTTAAAAAGGTCTAAGAAATCAATAAATTTCATTCAAACAACAATCATTCTTATAGTTTCTAAGGAGAAAAAGTAGATAGGTTAACTAGGTACCCAAGGAGAGCTTTAACCCAACAAGTCAAGGCAAACAAATGCATTTATTTCCAAAAGTCATGTTTCTAGATGTCAAGGAATGGTTAGCCTACACTAAAGGGATGACTAAGGGTGATAAGATCTCAATCCTTGCATTATTCACTAAGCATTGTAACTGGAAACAAAAAATTTTTTTGGTTTTAACTAGACATTATAGCTTGACTTAAACATCAACGCAAAAACATTATTTTCAAGATTTAACATAAAGCATTTTATGCTTATTTTATATTGTGTACACCTTTTTCATGGATGAGGAATAATCATCTTCCTTCAAAGTTTTTTTCGTGTTTTAAAAAATGGACGATTGATGTGAATTATGTGATTTTATATATGAATAGTTATGATGTCTCATTTTTTAGTACCTTCAAATAAAAAATTGAGCATATATGTAGGTCATTGGTTGTTTTGCTAGTTCAAATGGATGTTTGTTGTCAAATATCTTGTTTTCCTTCTGAACAATGAACATGCAAACCTCCCCAGGAAATGCAAATGTATGGATATGTCAAAAATATCGAGTTTTCCTTGAAGCCAACTCAGTTTTTGAACAAACTATGTGTGAATCAACAACATAGGCCACAAGAATATCTAGTTTATCTCATCCATAGTACTTATGTTTGTTTTATGTCATTTTCCATTTTCCTCAATTCAAGCAATATTATTGTAGGTTATTTTAGGTGTGTCATCAAGGGAACCATCCCTCTTTAGAGTTTGATATTTGATTATCAAAGCCCAAGATTTGAGAGGTATTCCCATGTTTCACTAGATAGAAAAGTGTTTAGTACGGATGCACATCCAAGTGATAACAATTCTTGTCATAATCAATGAGACTATTTAAGTTAAAATAGTAAATTATACATTTCTAATTTCTTGTGGTATTGGTATATTTATGAAAAAAATATTTCTTTTTGAATATTTTGAGTATACGTAGCTTTTCAAAAAGTTTAAAAAATAAATAAATTAGTGTAGATTTTGAATAAGAAGGATACAAATTTGAATAATTTTTCAAAAAATTGTATATCTACAACTATCACCACCTAGGGGGAGAAGTATAATAAATATAAAGTTGCAACTATAATTGCAAGAACATTATCTACATCTCCTCCCAATAGGCCATTCCATCACATTTTCATAAATCAGACAATTTTGATTCCTATGGATGAACCTAGGAATCAAATCTTTATGATTTTTAATGGGACATACCATGTACAATTTAGCATAACATGATGACATATCCATGACTACCCTTTAGAGAATTCTATTTTCAATGGAGAAGATTAAACCACCCCTATTAAACATATATAAATAAATATAAAAATTATTTGTGTAGCCCATAGTATTACTTAAGAGAATGTTGCAATTGAGCTATTTGTTTCTTTAGTGAAAGGTCAGAGTCTTGAGATTGAAATTAAATTACTACCTAGAACTAGCTAGGACATGCCTTTTATAGATACTTTGAAGAAAAATTAGGCCATTTGTCCTTAATGGAGAAACTATTCACTATCAAAAGAGCTCAACACAAACAAATGATTGATCAACTTCAAGGTTGGAATGAATTGGGAAAATTTCAGGTTAGTTGATAAGACCATCTCTAAATCATCTCTTTTGTATTTGTGCTATGAATTCATGAATTCCTCCTCAAGCAACAGGTTCATGATTTGCCAAACTCCAGGTTGTCCAGGATAAAAATGCCTTTCAATCTCTTCTCAAAAATCTTGCCAAAAACATTGTTGTTGTTTCATAGTGAGCATGGTAAAATTTGCCTCCATACTCAAAATTCACTCGAAGCACCAAATGATAATACCACACTACAATGAGAATGACAATGAATAAAGAAACTTGCAAGTCTTTGATAGATAATAAACCACCTCACATGTACCTCTTATGCCCCCTCGTTGATGGTGGTATGGTTTCCTCTTCAAATCTAAAATTTAACTTTTGAATTTAAATTGGGAGAAAGAAGGACTAATCTAAGGGATTAAGTCCCCTTAGGTCTCCAAACATCCCTCCAAATTTACGGGATGAAAGAGCCCATTTGGAAAGGGAGTAAGCAATGTGATTTCCTTCCCACAGAATGTGTGTGATCTTGAAATTCTTGAATTGGTGTAGTTTTTGTCAAATGATGCTCACAACTTTCTGGATCTTCCAAGTATGCACTTTGCCCTCAACAATGACATTGACAATAATTTTAGAATCTCCTTCCAAGTACAATTGTTCTATCTTAATCTTATGTGCTAGTTCTACCACCAAAAGTGCAACCTTTACCTTTGATCCATTGTTCATTGGTTCATCCAGTCTGTTTGTAGTCATTGCCAATATATTGCCATCCATGTCATGTGCAACACATCTAACCCGTGATGGACCATAATTGCCTTTAGAGGCGCCATCAAAGTTAATTTCAATTCATCCTCTATTCTGTTTCTCCCATTTTACTTCCATCCTCGCCTCAATACTGAGATTAACTTGCAACAACTCATAAACAAGTTCTTCTCCATTAAATTTGTTACTACTCTAAACACCCATGTATTGATAAAATTAAATAATTGAAAGCCACTCATAACATGCATAATCAATTGTTGATCTTGAATATTATTGCTTTCATTATCAAATCCTGAAAAACTCCATATAAATTAAAAAAATATTATTTTTATATTCTAATATCCATCACTAAACCAACCGAGAAAAAAATGAACTATATTTCTTCCCCAAAACTAGTGCATACACAATACACTATTATATATCATTATCCATCACCTGCAACTTAACGTGATTACGTTGTAACGCAGACTGTTTAAAAGAAAAGACATACGATTTATTGTTGTTTTAATTTTTATTGAGAGCTTAGTTTTGGGTATAGAAAGAAGAAAAACCAGAACTCTTTGACATGCGACCTTAAGATCTCCTGTCTGACATTTCTGAATGAGAAGTGAGAATTTGCAGTTTCTGATGAGATTTATTAGTCCCACATACGTTAGCTTGAGTAGAAACAGGTGAATGGAGATCAATATAATAACCCGCGTATGCTTGATTTTCTTACGGAGCCGCGTGGTCAACACAAAGCGAACTATTCTTTCGCCTTTTACTAAAGAATACCGTGTGTTGGCCACTCAAAGCGACATACGCCAATTTTTGGAGGCTTTCCTCTTACTTGAGGAGGCCCACAACCCAAAAAATAAATAAATTTTAGACTTCGTTAAAATAGTTAAATTTTGTAAGGAGATTTATCTATAGTTGAAAAATGAAGTGTGTATACGATTTTTCACAAGTATTACTATGGTTTACTGGGTGTACATTACAAGTCAAGATTAAAAAGCAGGAAACAATAAAGTGTGCATTTCCTAAGTCAGACTGAATATCTACATATGTGAGACCTTTCCCCAATCCCCAAGTCAGATTGAATATGTGTATCAGATTGAATATCTACATATGTGATGGTGAATATGTGTATCATAGTTTATATGTCAATTCCCTTGAATTTTAATATAGAGATGCATGTCACATATATTGAAAATGATAGTATTTGGAGGGGTTAGCACATTCTATGTGGGAAATTGGGATATGCAAAAATGATAGTATTTGGAGGGGTTAGCACATTCTATGTGGGAAATTGGGAAATTTGCATATGAAGATTTCTTGTAATATCTAGGTTTGGGATTTTTTAAATCTTACTTTACTTCTCTTTTTGAACAAATGTCAACTCAACATTTGTTAAATGTGGATAGTAAATGCTTACACATTTACACAAGATAAGATTATATAGAGAACCATATGCATTTGTCGAGTTCACATCATTTGTTTGAAGTGGTTAAGGCAAGGTAGTATGTAGATCAAGCTAAGTAGTACAATATTCAACAACTGTTATTTGATTTTTCACAACTCATTAAAGATGCAATTGGGTCCATCACTTATCACCAAAGAATGAAGGATCAATATGCGACCACGCAAACTCATTGAGCCTTGTGTGTGCCTTGATAGCCTTTTGCATTGGCCTCCATAAGTCAACAACACTTCACACTAGTGCACAAGATTCAATAACATACCACCTATAATCTAGATCGCCCAATTGTATCCACTTGTTATATGGAAAAGAAGAACCAAGTTTGATCTGATTAGATGTAGGCTATATTTTGATAAATTTATGCTTCCTTATAAACTGTTGCATCTAAGTATTACATGGGAGAGACGCACCATTTTTATCCAAACTAGTTGTCACCTTGTGGACTATGCTTGGTTGAATCACTTGTGGACTATTATGATCACTCGTTACTTTGGGAAAGAATTGATCCATTAAGTACTAAAAAAGAGAGAATTAATAGTGATGTTCTCTACGATAACATTTAAGAGGTAATTTAAGAGGTTCTCTACGATAAAAAAAAGCCAGAGGCCAACATATTAGTTTATCTAGATGGCGATGGGCGGGAACTGGAGCAGCGCGAGCGACAGAGGTCCTAGGGTTTATGCTGGAAATGGAGAAGGGGAGGACGTAGAGGGAGGGGATGGCGGCAATGTTGAAGATGACGGGGAGGACGAGGCTTCTGCCTGCCTCCTCTTTGTTGCTATGCAACCTCTGTTGATGTGACAGGGATGTTTGAGCAGCTTCTTCAATGGGCGTGGCTTGTGTTACCTCAGCTACAATGGCTGGGGTGACTGGGTTTTGTTGATTCGGAGAGAGGAAGAGGAGGGCGAAGCCAAGGGTGTCCCTAATATTGTTGATGATGGAGATGCATCTTCTGGAGGGTCTCTACAAGTTTTAAAGGATATATTTTCCAACATTGCTGGTGGCCAGTCTCTTGGGTGCTTCCTGTCTTTTCCGGAGCTTAAGGAGGTGGGGAAACAATTTTTATTTTTTTTTCTGCCTGATCCATGGAAGAGGGAGTAGTTTTCATGTGGGAGAGCTTCTCTGGTTTTCTAACTTTGATATGCTCTGTTGGGGGTTTGAGGATGCTTTTGCTGGAAGGATTGACTTCTCTAAGGTTGAGTTTGTCTATTCCCATTCTACTATATTTCTTGTCATGGTCGGTTTTGTCCCTCTGTTGGTCAATATTTTTATATTATGCAGGGACTGTTCTCTACCCGATTTTTTTCCTCTATGCAGTACTCCTATTGAGGGGGAGTACATCCTTATTGAGGTGGGATGTCTTCATGTGGTTTCTTGGTGGAAGATTCCTTCTCTGCTTCTGCTATCTTCTTTCCCAAATCCTATAGAGGGGGAAGAATCTATTGAGGTGGAAGCCCATCCTATAGAGGTGGATAGTGGCTATTTGGCGAAGGCGAGTAGCTGCGAGTGGTTTCTTCCTTCTGTGAACAACATGATGGTGTTTTGGAACTGGATGGAGGATGACCCTTTGCTTAACTCAGCGAAGTGGGCTGTTTTGGGTTGCCAACCTAATGTTGGGGATTTGCCTTTGGTGCTGGAAGGTCTGTGGTTTTCAGACTTTATTCCTTCCAGGCCTAGCACTAAGTGGAATGGTGTTGATGGTAACCATAGAGATATCTCCTTGGTGCAGATCATTTTGACTTTAAGTTTTAGAGTTGTTGCTAAAGATGCGGTTGAGGGCATCTGTGTGTCCCAACTGTTAAAGTTTTTGGGGGCTATTGCTTTGCTAGCTGTTGGTAGGAGTATACAGATGGATGCTGAAAATTTTCAAGGGCCCTCCATGGTTGAGGGTTTTTGGTTATGGTTAAAGGCAGTTTTGGGGCTTTTTTACCCTATGAAGGTTGTCTTGAGGTTTCTAGGTTCCTTGTTAAAACCATGGACATCTGTTTGGGGAGATGTAATTCTCCAGTAAACTATTTGGTGTGAGGTGTAGGCCTGTTTTCTAGGCAGCTGGGATCTAAGTGTTTTATCTTTAGTTGTAGCTGTTTGTTTTTTCATTCTGGGCTGCTAGTTTAAAATGATTATTCTTATGCAGCGTTTCACTTTGTTTGGGGTCCAGATTCCCTCCAAAATCTGAGTGTATAGGGTTTCGGGGCCCCTTCAAAACCTATTTTTACCATAATAAAAAACATTTAAGAGGTAATCTGTTGTTACTATTTCTCTAAAGGTGAAAGTTCGACCCATTGTCTATGCCAAGACCTCCCCTATGATGTTGTGTGGCCTAGAGGTGGTGGATAATATGTGGATTTCTACCAACGTCATGGGTGGTCTAAAGATTCATTGGTCTTTGGCCTTCTCTTCCAGATTTTCATTGTTGGGCAACAAGTTCTTGGCGATCTTTAGCTCTAGCAACATTGAGCTTTTCCCTTGTGGAAAAGGGTTTTTTATTGTCATGTTTTCTTCCTCTAAAGATTGTGATTTGGTGTTGAGAAAGCTGTGGGTTTAGGGGAATCACTCTCTTTTGGCCAAACCTTGGATAGTCTTCTTCAACCCTCTTACTGAACCACTCAGTGTGCACCCAATGTGGGTTCATCTCCCTAATCTTCCACTCCATTTTTGGGAGATTTCTTTCTTTGAGGTCATCAAAAACTTTATTGGCCATTCTTAAAGATGGACGCGGCTACAACTTCGCTAGGCCACTCTACTTTTTCTCGCATTATGGTTGACTTGGATAGCCCCACACCACTGCAAGGGTATGTGGTCCTCATATTTGGGGACATGCATTGGTCTCAATCGCTAGATTATGATGGGCCTCCCTTTCAATGTTAGTGATGCTTCTCTACTGGTCATATGGCTACAAATTTCTCTTTTGCATTGCAAAGGTGTTGCTACTTGGTGGAAAGATGAAAATGATGATCATTTGACTATTGAACTTATTATTCTCCATTTGCTTCTACCTCCGAGGACTCCTCACAGGTTGATGATGATCCCCCTAGGGTGATGCTCCTGTTGATTTTTCCTCCTCTAATTCGGTGGACCTAACTTCACCTCTCACTATTAGTGTGGTCCCTTCTAGCTGCATAGAACCTTCCTTGATTTCTACTCCTAATCTACTCTAGCCTTTAGTAGCTAATGTACAGTATTGCCAACATTTTGCTCCTGGTGTTGGCAGCCCCACAATGGGGGTTCCACTACCATTTAGAGGGGACCCTAGTGGTAGTATTTCTTGGACAATTATCCATTGACAAAGAAAGAATCACTCTATCTCTCATTCTCCTCCCTCTGTTGTGAGTTGACTTCCCACTCTTGATGTGGGTTACTAACTATGCTGGTAGTGTGTTGTTAATAGCTTGTTTTTTACCTTGTTGTAAATCCTTCACTTGTAATTGCCAACACCTTTTTTATGTGATGTTGATCTCTTGAAGCCTTTTGGTTGTGGTTGTGTAAGGGTGATTCCCCTTCTTAGGTTGTTGTACTTAATCAAAAATATTTAATAGGTAATCCTAACATGTGGCTTTTAACATATCCCAAATAATCACCTATGAATTGTCTTCAATTATAAACTTATTAATACCCAAGTAATGTGTAACTTTTAGCTTGCCAACTCGCACTATAATCTCAATTTTATTATGCATTTCAATATCCATGTTCAACAAGAAGGGGAAGGTACAAAAACCAAGTGATCATTGTGAAAGATATTTTTTAAGGCAATTTGGGCATCCCATAAAAGCAATTTGAGATTAGTATGTGCATCCAATACCTATATTGTTTCTTCACAAAACTGATGACAATATGCTCATACAAACACATACCACTATGCAGTAAAGAATAATTAGGCACAATTTATTTACCATGATTAAAACCTTAAGGAAAGTACTTACAAAAGCAATTTTAGGAGCACACATTAAGATTCAACAATACAAAATCATTAAATAGAAAGAACAAGACAAAAGATAAAACATAGTTTTTGTGGGGAAAACCCTTTCAAGTAAAAAAACCCCCGACTCCAAAAATAGAGTCATTCTATTGTTTAGTAATAGAATATAATTACAATACAATATTTAGGCTCTAAGTTTTTACATGGAGATTCACATCTTTCTCCATCATGGAGAAAATTTGGCAGCACAACCCCTATGAAAAAAACTCTCATATAGCTCCTCTAGCAATACTTGTATTTATCTAGAGCTTACATTGCACATATTTCAAGCTTTACAAGCTAGACACCAAAGAAAACACTCCATCTTCAACAAAGAAATAAAGTTGAAGAAAGCACTTCATCAATGGCTCTAACTTCATCTCAATAAAAAAACATCTTCTTTCTTAGCTTAGCCTCCAAGAAAAATCAACCAAAAAATTGCTCTATTGTTTTTGTTCAGAAAACTTGACTCCCAAGTCTCCATAGAAAGTTTGTCAAATAATTTTTTTTAAATCTTTTGATTTCAAACTCCTTAAAGTAGGCTAATTCAATATGCACTAAATAATTAATAAAATTAATTATTAATGTGAGGTCTCAAAGGTTGAGACAACTTAATCACAACATTCTCCCGCTTGTCAAAGACCTGTCAAGAGTCAGTTGAAGCACCGAGATTTACATTTCTAAGAGTCACCCAATAAAAAATATCATCACCGCCATCCATGAAATCACATGGATCCTAAAACATGCTCTCATATTCCATCAAGACACCTACAACAACATCCAAGGTGTCCACCATCTTAGGCAACAATCCCCATCATCCTCCAAATACCACCTATGGAAGATAGGAAAGAAGCCAAGGTGAATATGCACCAATCCAAAGAACACAAGCATAAGATCCCAGTGACATCAACAACCAAAGGATACTGCCAACACTCTACTTTTCTCACAAGCTACATAGAAGCATCAACGACATCAACTCTAAAGATTTTACCAAAACACAACTATGAAGTAAACATCCAAAAAACAAGAAAAAACACCAACCAGAACAAGAATCAAAATTTATTACTCCCATCCAACTAATAAACCCACACGAATGAAAATAACATCCACAACAAATGTTAATCCATCCAATCACCCATACCTCAAAGATATACACCATTAGCAAACTCATGCCACCAACATAACCAATCCATAAACTACAACCTTAAGCTCCATGTCCAACCTAGTAGATAAAGAAAAAACACATACAAGAACTCTCATGTTCTCCCAAGAACCAAGTCACAACACATGACCACAAGCTAGTGATTACTACATCTCCATGTAGAACCTCACATCTCTAAAACTTAAGAGAGAAACCAAAAACCATAAACATGTAGCACATCCTTCTACAAACACTTATAAATTCCATTTGTATCAAGTATGATCTCCTTCACAACCCCAGAAGAGAAGCCACAACAAAATCTAAACCCGTTCGATAAAAAGATCTTTATTTAAAATCAATTGTGAGTATAGGAATGGCTCCAACTAGGGTTTTTATCGGCAATGACTGCAATGGGATGAATTTTGACGACATCCCTTCTTGAGCAGTTGGAGCCATCGGTGTTGGGCCATTTGGGTGTAGCACGCCCCATCCTAAGAGGTCTATTATGTTTTGACCCGTTAGGCCAGCTATGGTGTAATGCCCCGCTAGGGACCCCAGGAGAAATTAACCTAAACATGCAACTAAGTTTACAAAATAATTTTTTTCTTAAGTGTTTACAAAAAAAAAAAAACAATGTTTTACAATGCGGAAGCAACACAGTATAATTTACAACTCAACATAGATTACAAATCTCAAGGTTCCTTGACATAGATTATGTAAGGATTAATTAATTACTTTAGATTAGATATAATTAAAAATCTCATACATACAAATGAATGATAAATACAACATCATATAAAAGATAACATAAATACAAATGGTACCATAAGGTATCCACAATAATCTACATCCACTACACATGTCGCAGGGTATGTAATGCAATAACTAAAATAAAGTACAATATGATATCACCTGAATAACTGATACAATGATACAAAGGCACATAGAATAAGAAGATAAGTACACATTCATCAATGAAGAACAAGAATGATCAACTGCCACATGGATCAACCAACACTGGTACATGATCGTTGAAATCTCAAATGGTAAAAGAATCACTACCACACGACCGTGTGGAACCTAAATGGTCCACTCCCACCGTGTTGAGGAGATAACAACAAATCCCACTCAGATAACAAACATCAACAAAACAAGCTAAGGGAGAGATCCTGAATGCTTTCTAACTCATAAGGTACAATAGGATAACAAGGTAAAACATACTCAACCAGAGGCAACCAACACACACAGGAAACCTAAGATGCATAAAGGGAAGTGTCATCACACGAGCCAACTCTAAGGTTATCCTGGTAGACTCTCAAGACCCCGACGCCCTAGTGACTGTATGTGGTATTAGTAACCTCTCGTGTAGACAAGGTACTAACTATGCCGTATCCAGTTCATGTAGGCGGAAAGCATCTTCCCACTCCCATCCTAGTCAAAACTCAATCAAGAACTCAGGCATGGGGGAGGCACATAATATCTTATTAATTCATTTTAAACCCTTAATGTCATTAATCATCACTTATTAAGCCACTTGCAATAGGATATCCTGGCAGCCACTTGCGGGCTCCGGCACCAATTACAAGCCACTTCCCACTTATACACTTAGTTAACCTACCTAGGTTCCCAACCCAAATAACATCACAATATGATAATAATGTCCCTCAGGATTGTTCCACGAAACACCAGGAACATGCAACAAGTCTCTAACCATAACAGCACAAGGACACTCCCCAAGTATCCACAATAAATATACTCCTGATCCCATGGATAGGACATATAAAGTCAACGCCATATTCCCCCATGTAATATGAAGCAAAACATAGTTATACAAAACATCACAGAAGAGTATCATAGAACAATCTTCACATAGGGTTGGGTCAAGTCAATCGATTACAATCGAGTATGCAAGGAAAACAAACATAAATAATTAACCCTGAACCCACCTCTAGAAACAACCTATTAGGTCAACATGCTAATTCCCCCTTTAAGCCCAAAACAAAAGGCAAGAATACATAAGTGGAAAATAAATAAACCAATTGTGAGAAAATCCCATCACCAAAACTTATTTATTTAAAAAATCACTAACACTGTATCATTCCATTAAATAGTTAAATTATAATCCTAATAGCTTGATTTAAACATTCCCTAATACAACAACATTTCATGATTAATTTCATAATCAGTTTCATAACCAAAATCAAATCACCTTCTTTTAAAATAACCAACCCATATATCCTAATATTCCATTAATACAATTTCCACAATTTTTAAAAAACATAACTTTTCTAAAACAAATATCCCCTTCATTATTAATAATAAAAAAACCAACTTCATTATTAATAATAAAAATACAACTCTCTTTTTTTTTAATAAAAAAAATATATTATAACTTCATTTTTAAAAAAAGAATTAATAACAAATAAAATAAAAACTTTTTTTATTTTTTTTAAAACCTTATTAAATTCTGGGGGGACCCGTAGGCCCCCACTAGCCTGCTTGTGGCACCGCCAATGCTGCCACAACAGCCCCAAGGATTGTCGCAGCAGCCTCGAGGTCTACTAATAGCAACCCAAGGCCTGTTGACAGCAGTCCCTAAGGACTGTCGACAACAGCCTTAAGTTGCCGCATGACAGCCCCACGAGACTGTCGACGG
Organism: Chamaecyparis obtusa; assembly: GCA_027943335.1. Lineage (NCBI taxonomy): Eukaryota > Viridiplantae > Streptophyta > Pinopsida > Cupressales > Cupressaceae > Chamaecyparis > Chamaecyparis obtusa. The sequence goes on along the minus strand of BSBK01001857.1, from coordinate 127,507 downwards.
CAGTCGAAGGCTGGCGACCAAGGGGGTGGGTAGGGGTTTGATCCCCACCCCACCTTAAAGTATTAAATTTTTTTTTGTTTAAATTCTTTTTTAATATATAGTTTTATTAAATATATATTAAAAATACTTGAGACCCTAATTCTATCTTGGCTTAATCAGAGACCAAATTTCATAGGGTAGTATTGAGAATCTAGATTTTCTAATCAGCAACACACAAGTAATTTCTTAAATTCGAACCTAGGGTTTCATGCCTTTCTACAGATTTAACAACCCTCTGAATTTCATTACTAACGAGCAAGAATTACTCAAAGAATTTGCATGCTAAATCAATTTTTCTAAAAACTCAATAGGTAGCAAGCAATGCAAGAACCATCAGACATACAGATCTAATAGGCACAAAGAATACGCTCTTTACAATTCCTAAAGAGATTCAAAATAGAATAAAAATCAAGCCCTACCTCAATCTCAAATTATGTAGATTCGACGATGACCAAAATGAAGACCAAATCCAAGCTACCAAAATAATTGCTCGCAAAATTCAACCTTTGCCAAAATCTCTCAAAACTTGTGTGTTGAGAATAATGGCTAAACCCTCAACATATAGGAATTACCTTACACATGCAAGAGTTCGGACTCCACTCCCAAAAAGCTTTGCATAAAAATAAACTCTAATTTTAGTTGAACTAAAGTTAAATCCCAAATTTGCTCTTGTTGAAAATACTTGACTTAAAATTAACTAACTCCTTTAATTTAATTTAATTCAATTATGATTGTGCAACTTAATGCATTATATTTAATTAAAATAAAATATTTAGTCTAAAATAATTTCCACATACTAAATTAATTCTTAAATTATTAAATACATTTCAATTGAAAAAGGTTAAATTTACAATTAAATAATTCTAAGGTGAACGTATTTAATTAATTCTCCTTAATTAAATACTTCTACCATACATTAGACTATTAAATAATAATTAAACTCAATAATTGCATTTAATTAATCTTCAATTAATTAAATAATCTCTCATACAAATAACTAAAAATAGCGAAGATCTAATTTATTTAAAATTGCACCATTTAATCAAATTAAATAATCTAAATATAGAAAACACGCCAACAACCAAAATCAAATGAACCTACAAACCCACATTCATACTCAAGCAAGGGGTTATAAACTCACATCCACTGGATGAGTTTAATAGGGTAGGATAACAGAATATCGTCCACTATTCCAAGACAATATCATGGCTTGTGTTAGGATTTGGACCTGTGTGTTATCTCCCCTCTCTTACCATTTGAGATATTGCAATAAGGTACGCTCATCCTGACAATTCAGGGAAGTCAATCCCTGGTACCTGCAAACCTACATAAAAGACAAGCATGTACATACATGTATAGATATATAATAGACAATGGCGGGGATCGATCGATCGTGCAGATCTCGCAAGCAACTACGACTTCATCCCTTAACCACATCAAGTACATCAAACAAAAATATAAAATATGCACGCGAACCATACACATGCAAGTATGGGGTCAGTAAAACCATAAGCATCAATGATATCCTAGCATATAAATCATCATCCTAAAATAATCATAACATATATAAAATCAGACTATGGGAGGGGCATTACATGTGGCGCTACCAAAAATTTTGGCGGTGCCTTCTCTTTCTTCTTCGCTGCAGTCGAGGGGTGGCCCTTCCTTTTCTCTTAGCTTGGGGGATGGGGGTCGCCCTCCCAAATTCACTGCTTCTATGATGTTGTTGGTTTGGGTGGTGTGGTGCTTGTGTCTTCTTTTGTGAAGCCCATTGTTGGTGATGTGGTTCGCCCTCCTGGGGATAAGGGCCAGAGTCCTCCCTTTCAGGGGCTGCTAGTTCTTTGTCTTCTAAGGGACATGGTTTAAAAAAGAAGTTGGTTGAGACAAAGCCTTTCCCTATCTCCAAGTCTATTTCTATCTCATTAGAGGCTGAGATAGTGCCAGAAATTTATCAGGCCACCTCTATTTTTTCTTCTCACATATTGATCTATAGATTTAGGGGCTTTTGGCCCTGTCTCTCGAAATTACATGCATGGATCTCCCAATAGTGGGAGCCTATTATTACTGGTATTGTCCATATTTTCCCTTTGGCTAAGGGATTTTTTATTGCCAAATTTAATAATGTTGTGGATAGAAATACAATCTTGTGTGATCATTTCTTTAGCTAGGAGGATTGCTTTATGCTAATGGTTAAACCTTGGCATTCGAATTTCAACCCTTCTTCATAGACTTTCAATAAGATGCCCATCTGGATTAGAATTCCCCTACCCCTCCCTTCACCTTTGGGTGGATTCTCTTCTTGAGGAAGTGGGTGAGGCCCTTGGAGATTTTTTGATAGTGGATGATAATTCCTCTCATATTTACCACTCAACCTTTACCATAATTTTGGTGGATTTATATGTCTCTAAGGGGCTTCCTAAGGAGATTAAGCTTGTGTCTCCTAAGGGGTTTTGGATTCAACCTTTGGACTATGAAGGGATTCCCTTCAAGTGCAAGAGGTGTTTTAGAACTGGTCATGTGGCAGCTAAGTGTGATCTGGAGAAATCTAAGAGGGCCACTTCTTGGTGGAAAAGTGCTTATGTCCAATATTACATGATTTACAAGAACTCCTCCCAGAGGATCTTCTCTTAGGTGGTTGCGGAGGATCCTGTGCCTTATATTGATGCCAATGTGCGAAATTTTTTGGGATGGTTAATACTGGTGGTTCTAATACGACTCTGTCTCAAAATGGTTGTGATAGGGCCCCTACTGTTGAGTGTGTTGTTGGTGCTTCCCCTTGGGCGGTTGCTAGCTATGTCTCTCAAGTGGTTGCTTGTTCTTTTGATGATGCTACAGGTGTTATCTCCTTGGTAGTTGATGTCCCTTTGGTGGATGTTGGCCCTATCTCTGGTTTTTCTCAGTGTGCCCCCTTGTTGGGTCCTATGAGCTGGATTCATTGGCTTGGCAAAGTGCGGTGACTACAGTGGAAGAGGGCTAGATTACGGTAAAAGGTAAAAATTCTAAGGTCTTCGCCCTCTTTTGAGATGACCCTTTAATCCCACAAGAAAGGGGGCAAATAAAAATTGTAATCTTTCCAAGTGGCATGTTGTTCTTTTCATGCTGTGTTTTCTCTAGGTTGGAGGAGCATGATGTTAAAACCCTCTTTTTGGTCTTGGTCTGTCTCTTGTTGTGTGCTTTCTTTGAATATCTTTTGTGAGCTTGTTGTAAAGGGTTTCAGGTCCCTTCAAAAAGAAATTTCCTTAATCAGAAACATCTAAACCTATTCAACATCAAGAGATCAAACATAACATAATATCAAGTATCTACATGGATGTAAGCCTCTCAAAGAAGATCAAAGTACTCAATTTCCCATTTCAACGAGTCAACCCAATACCATCTCGTATGATAATCATAAATGAAAATACTCCTCAAGGAGATAACCATGATATCCATCTCTCACAATGAATCCCTTCAAAATCATTTGACCATAGCTCAAGATCCATGAATATGAAATAAAAGCATAAAGGACTTGAAAGATAATGGGCAATACCTCTAAAGTGATAAACTGCCAAGTAGACCAAGAGTGGGAATGAGAATGCTCCTCCAAGATATGCAAGTCATCATGACTCATCCAAGAGAAATCTCCTCATAGGTCTCTATTGAATTCATGTACAACCAAGGTGTAGGCTCCTTAGGCTTCCTGCTAAAATCTCATCAAGAGTAACCATGTCAACAACTTCTCTTATCTCAAGATAATTTCAGCCACACCTAAGTCTTGATGTATCCATGAGTACTAGAAAAATAATCAATTCATTCCAAACTCCAAACACATCTACATAATCTCATGAAACTTCTCAAGCATATAACCAAAGCACATAATCAAGAACCCATCATGACATTGTGATTTAACCATCCCCTACTAGATCACAAGCTCCAAGTGAACATACCATGGTCTCAACACAAATATATCATATAAAAAATCTAATGCACAATCAAGAGTGTACCATGACATAACACCAACATACTCTAAACCAACACTACCTATTAAGCACCCCCAACACCTCAATCAAAATCTCTGTTAGTCCTCCAAGGCTATAAGATGCTACACATCCTCAATAGTGTACATGCAGAGGTGAAGGAACCCTTCTGCAACAACATTATCTAAGAATCCCTCCAACCATCCGCGTCACTAAAGAAGATCATCCAACACCACGTAATGAATATGCAGATACTACTAAAGCTCTTGATGAATCATGATATTGATCTCTCCAAGCACATGACACACCATCTCCCAAATCTAAAAACCATTTAGGTCTACGCACATACAAGTGTACTTCTAATCACACCAAGTGAAACCAAGATCTCCAAACAAAAGAAATGCACCATGTCATATGACCCCAAAACCAAATATCCAATTACTCACTCATCATCCATCCTCTCATCTCAAAGCAAGCATACCAATACACAAGTGGCCATAGACAAGGCCAACTAACAAGTCTACACCAACACTAAATCAAATCTTGTGGATATAGCCAATCCACATTGGAGTTATCTCACTACAACTGAATAGGTGATCAACCCACACAACTGCATAACTCGTAGATCCTATAATTGCAACATGCAAACCCACTATCACATTAGTTACATGAAAAGTGAGATATCAAAGAGAATAGTCATGTAGACAACATGGCTCAAGCACCAGATCAAGCACAAATCTGATTTGCTAATCAAGTGCACATTGAGAACCATAGTACATGAATCCATCAAGCATCACAACAAAAATGACGAGTGAGTAATCACACACCAAGATCCCCAAGTGGAGAAAGCAGTGCACCTTCTCTCACAATGCATAAAGCATGCATGTAGAACTACAACTATCTCATCTAGTAACACCCCAAAAGAACTAGGGTTTAGAAAATGGCTTTTCAATAGATCCACAAAACCTTAAGTTTTTTTCTCGAGTGTGCAAGACCTATAAAACCATTGTGTTCAAGAACAACCATGCACATCTATACCCACTTCTCATCTGGAAGACTCAAAAAGTTAGAAAAAACACCAAATAGATTAACCCAAAACAATGGATTGTCATAGATGAGCATCACTATATATTTTTAAGGAAAATCTATAAACCCCTCAAATCCAAGGAACATGAATCCAAGTCATGTAAGTACAAGCTTCCATAAGGAAAAAGCACTTCAATAACTCCATGCCCACTTGTAGACCAACTCCACAACCACCATCAATACATGCATATGATGGAGGCAAGCTATTCCATAAACATCCAAATCATCTGATGATCAACTCCATAGCCTCCATGCATTCAATGTAACAAAAGTAGTGCCTTCCAGTATTGGGAAAAAGAAAACACCCAAGATAGGCACATCACTCCATAAATGAAAATCAACATAAACTTCTCCATATTACCAAGGAACCTTTCACAAACATCCAATATGAAAAAATTGTTGGATGGAACCACAAAGCATAAAAAAGCACACCCCATACACCAAGAATTATTCTATTGTCAAACAGGAGCTTCAGATCAACATCATTTCAACGTGATCAACTCCATTTTCTATGTTTTCACATTCCTTTAAATTGTGTGTTGTCATGAAACTTAAACATTTGCAAGACTTCCACTCATCAAAGGATCAATCTTCTTCAATTGATTCCTTCAAATCTCCTCAAGCTTGTTAGGACAAGAAATATTCACAGAATGAATACCTAGAACTTGAAACACCAAGAAATCTTACATGCATTCACATGCAAGAAACCTACAAATCTCATAACAGAGCTCTAATACCAAATGAACGAAATTGAGCATCCCATAAAAGCAATTTGAGATCAACATGTCCATCCAATACTTATTATTTCTTCACAAATTGATGACAATATGTTGATACAAACACATACCACTATGCCATAAAACAGAATCAGGCACAATAATCTCCCATAATTAAAAGAGGAAAGTACCTGCAAAAACAATTTTAGCAGCATGCATTAAGATTCGACAATACAAAATCATTAAACAGAAAGAACAAGATAGAAGATATAACACATAATTTACATAGGGAAAACCCTTTTAGGTGAAAAAGTCCACACTCCAAAAACAAAGAGTCATTGTATTACTCAACAACAAAATACAATTACAATACAATCTTTAGGTTCTAAGCTTCAAAATAGAGATTTATATCTTGCTTCATCCCAAAGAAAATCTAGCAACACAACCCCTATGAAAAATAACTCTCTCTCTCTCTCTCTCTCTCTCTCTCTCTCTCTCTCATTGTAATTATCTATAGCTTACAATGCACATATTTCAAGCTTTACATGCTAGACACCAAAGAAAACAATCTCCATTGTCAACAAAACAAAAAAGCTTAAGAAAGCACTTCATCAATGGCTCCAACTTCATCTCAATAAAAAAAACATCTTTCTTGTGCATAAATCTCCAAAGAAAGCAAATCCTTCCTTAGCTTAACCTCCAAGAAAAATCAATAAAAAAACTATTGTATTCTTTTTGTTCACAAAATTTGAATCCCAAGTCTTCATAGAAATTTCTAAAATCATTTTTTTAATCTTTTAATTTCAACCTCCTAAAACTAGGATAAATCAATATGCACCAAATAATTAATAATATTAATTATTAATGTGAGGACTAAAAGGTTGAGACACTTGAATCCCAACATTTTCCTCCAACAAAACCTAGATTATCTTGAGAAGCAAGGTTAGATATGAACTTAATCTCAATAATTATTAAAGCCATTTAACATACTCCTGATTTCTCAATGTACCACCTTTCAATATAAGAATGTAGTTCACATAGAAGTAAAAGATGCCAATTATTCAAAGGAGCAAGATTGTCTTCAATTTGATTATAAGATAAATAATTTAAACTCAAGTTCAATTAGTATAATCTCAAGGTTTCAAATTGTAAATCAATTTTAACTAACCCTCAAACTTTAAACCACAACAAAACCAAAACAAAGATTTACCTTGACCATTTCAACAAATATTTCTAACCTTGGATGCACCCAAGTTGCTCAAATCCCAAAATTAACCTCAATTTTTCTTATATCTTTCCACACTATTTTTGGGTACTAATAATCTAATACTAACAAAATTTACCAAAATTATTGGGATAAAGAAATTTACACAACAAAATTTACAAGCATAGCATATTTTTCATTCAACTTGATCTTTTAGCAATAATAAGAATATTATGTCTATAATGTTTATTGAAATGAAAAAGTCATCTACCAGTATTTATATGACTGATTTTATTTTGATATTCCTATATACGAAATCAACTCATAGTAATATGGAAAAACTTACAGTCGGAAATGAAAAATAAAATAAAAATGTGAATTTTTAGAGACTAAAAATTAATCAGTTAAAAACAATTTTGTTGCATATCGAAAATATGAAAGCAGTGGGAAACCTACACACAAATAAATAATAAATTAAAAAGTGAATTTTACAAACTAACAACTAATCAGTGAAAAACAATACATGAAAGCAACTCATGGTGACATGAGAAAACTTGCAATCAAAATTGATAATTATTCATTTCAGGCATTCCACAAAGGCTGAGGAACTTAGACTAATATCATAGGCTAGGAGATCGTAAGCATGGTAGTGTGAAGTCCTAGACTAGAAAGCTAGCTGGTTCCTAGAAACAAGACTGAGGTCTTTATCCAGAAAATTCCATCGTGCCTTGAAAAATCATGAGAGAAAATTAAACTTAGAACCTTGTAACTCAATGCATTCCCCAACAACTTTCCAGTGTGTTATATTTCACTCTCAATTGGGCAGAGTATCAATAACAAATTAATCGAAACGGACATGTTTATTTCACGGACTAAAAGTTAAAATGATGAGTTTTGACTCTTATCCAACTGTGTTTGGCACCTTGAGAAGGAGAACAGTAAGATGTAACCAGGAATTTCAGGTGACTTTTCACAAGTGAACATGATATTCGTTTTTAGTTAATCTTAGCTAAGTATATAGTCACATTGGTTCTTAATAGTATTAAGCAGGAAGTTAGTGGCATCTAGAATTCAAGTTTTCTAGAGAATCCAACTTCTAAAACAATTGGCATGTTCTATACAACAACATAATGCACTATACTAAGGAATTTCAGTAATGCTGAAATACATTAAACCATGTTCAGTAACAGGTAAGCTAGCATAATTGCTCATATTTTACATTATAGAGATCTACAATTGACCCAAAATAAATCTAGAATAGATCACAAATACATCTCAAATCAGCACACTATGTAGTGCAAAATTCTTGAGCGGCAATGGGTGGATATTGTCAGTGTACAAACCATAAAAAATACTCCAATTTTTATGAGTTGAAGATAGTGTTACATATGGAGATGGTTGAAGACAATGGCCCTATGGATTGTATGGATACCTATGACTGACAGTCTGAGGATGAATTTTAGCAAAATGGCTTAAATAGTGGTGTGATTTGCATCTCTTATCATGTGCATGATCATCCACCAAATTTTCTAACCTCAGAATCCGGCATTATGTGCATTAGAGGCCCCATGTTCTCATGTTCGCAGCATCATCCATTGTATACAATCTTATGATAATATTCCATGATGATGAATGGAATTCTATTATTTTAGCAGCATGCATCTCATATTGCATTATAAATCAACAAAGATATATGAAAAAATGTGGATGGCCTTCTTATAGAATTATGAGAGGACATGAGGGCCTTTCTCAGGACGCCATCGATCTTTTTGGGCTACAATAAGCTTACTATTTTCTTCTGTGATTTTAGTATTAGTGTGCCATTTCAGAGAGCGCATTACAGGCAATAACTTCTCCACTGTTGGTAATGTGTCATGAACTATAACCCATCCTTGTGGCCTCAAGATTCTATCCATTTCTATGACTATATCTACTATATTACACCTGCAATAACACAACCATCATCAAGGATAACAGATATTCTCATAATTGACTTCTCTAGTAAGTGCATGCAACAACTGCCTTTGCCTTGTATAAATCATGGGAAATTTTACCCTCAATTTTATTCACTAATTTTTATGAGGGTTTTTTCTCTCTACTATGAACTAATGGCATTATGGCACAATTAGAAAGGAAGATTACTTACTTAAATGCCAAATTACTAAAGAGATGATCTGCATGCAAAAGATCATATGTTCGTGGATAAGTATTGAAGGATTCACACCAATCATGATAAACCCCAACAAGTCCTCTATCAAATATAACAGGTAGTGTATCTGGGCCATCAGTTGGAACAACATTCATTACCCAAACTGGTTCATCTACAAGAGCTGCAGCAAACCTGGAAAAAAGAGACAAATTCCTAAGGAATCTCAATATGCTTATTTCAACAAAGAAACCAGAATTAGATCTATGTAATGAACATATCTTTGTATGCTTTAAGTTTTATCCAGTCTATACAGATTAAAATTTTGAGCACATTTGTTCTTATGGAATTTCTTATTCTACTTTGTTGATTTATTTTGATGGCCTTCTGTATTAATTTTTTAAAGAACCAAATTTAATTCACAAAACATCAAAGGTTCTTTGTACTCTTTGCTGAAGTAGGAAAAAATCTAAAAAAGATAATGTACAAGTGGTTTTAAGTGTCTTTTGAAAAGTATGAAGCCTAATACAGATTGCTCGAACAGGATACCATTGCAAACAGTAAAATATAAAACACTGACTATGCTACTACGTACACACCCCAAGCATTAGTAGTCAAAACCCACCCAAGTCTCATGACATACATCTCCGTCAAGGCATCATTATTCAAACAAATGTTTGTATAATTATCAAAGATAACTTTTAACTGAGTGCACTGCCTTCTAGATATGGATAACAGACACCTAACCCAAACAGAAACTTATGTGCATCTTTGAAGGGACAAACTCTTAGTGAAACCGTACAAACTCCAACATATGGGGACTATTTACAGGCATCATATATATCTAGAAGGCAATATCAGTTTTAAAGGCTCTACAAGCTTCACAAGAGCTTTCATTATCAACATCTGATGATTTTCAGTTGTCTATTCCTTGTAGGACAGCTTTAGCCTTTATACAAAATCACTCAAGAAATCAATATAGTATAGGGATATGATATGCATCTCAAGAACAATCCAGCAGACAACATAACTGAAAGAAAAAAAAAAGTGTTACAGACACAAAAAGTTTATCTTCTTATCAATAATGATCAGAGTACCTAAAAAAAAATTAAATTTAAAAAAAAAAAAACAGGAAATAAACTTAGTAACAAAGAACAATGTTATTCAAGCACATGAAATATAGAAATGTAATTCTGTATTTCCTTATCTGACAGTTACACACATAGATCCATGAATATATGTTCAAAGATTGGGACAGATCGTTGTAACTCTAGACTCATTTACTACATTTTCATATATTTCCAGTCAAAACAGATAAAGTGACTGTTTTGTAAGGCAAAAAAGCTCGTCTTCAACTATTTCAAATCCTTGGCACTCTTTCCAGGATTGACACTATTGATCGAAGAGGCAGTTTGTTAAAAAATACCAGAAAAGAATAATAAAACATCTTGGCTGGGATACAATTACTTCACCATTGATCACAATTGGAAACCATTTAATCCAAAGGTAAGCTTAGTTCATGCTCTACAACAAATAGAATGGTTTCCATATGCATACATTTTGGCCGGCAAAGTTTGAACATGCAAATAATGCTCTGAAGGGCCCTGAAATTGCAAATGGAAATTACTGATTATTTGAGACCTTTAGATAGCCAAAATTTTGTGTTTTGCTCAGTTTTATGTCATGGCAGGTCCTCTCCACATTGAGTCAATGATTTGTCACATGGATCTTCAGATACACAGGTAACCTATTTTATTTTTCATTTTTAGGCTTTCATTTCCTTTAAGAAATAGCTATAAAGGACTTGTCATGCAAGCGTTAAAATCAGACTGGTGTCTTAGCAAAGACATCTCATTGCAAAGATTGCTGCCAGGTTGTACATAGCTTTCAGCTCTATAATTTTTTTGTTTAAATTGCAACAATGCTCCTCTTTTCTTTCTGTATAGCTGCTTTGACTTCATTTGAATGTTAGCACATTAGATTTAGCGATTTCGTGTAGTTTGTCAAATGTATGTACATCCCATCAAGTGAAGCCAGACTAAAGGAAGTACAGTTCTAAGACATCCAGCCCTTCAAATTATCTTCTTTGTCAGTTCAAACAAACAGAAATGGCAAAAAGTGAGAAGAAGATGATCTTTCAAAATATTGCCCAAGGAAACCCTTGAGAAGCAAATGAGGGAATAGATAGAGAAACTTGCTGTCCTTTCACAAGATGTGTCTACGCATCCAGCTCTTTGTTAAGAAGACCCTCAAAGGTCTGATACCATTTAAGATGCAAGCAAAATTTTGATGACCATCTTTTTGAATGCAAAAAATTAAAATGATGCAAATGTACTAGACAAGTGGCTTGACCAATTGGAATCATAAATTTTCCTATAAATAATTTTTCTGACAATAAAATACTCACATTCGCACTTTTCAAAGTTGCTTTCCACATAAAAAATGCTAGGAATTGTATGCTTTGAAAACAGCCAAGAGAAGAATTACAGCAAGGGTCAGTTGACAGTGTCCTATGAAAAGCCATGATGACTAGTTCACGAAGTTGCCACAATAGTTAAAGGGACAAGCTTATAACTATGTAAATGATGGTATAGACTATATGTGGTAAAGAGGGATACCAAGTTTTCACATACTATAGTCTTAAGAGTCTATAATAGCTTGCAGCTCTACATGCAAGAAGAAATAACTGCAGGCACATTGGAAGGGATCTATTGGTATGCAGTCAAGATTGACAAAAAGTTCTGAGGAAATGGAGGAAGAGAAATTACTTCTGGAAACAAATCACAGCCAAAGAAAGACAAGGGTGACATCAAATCACATTGTAGGCTAACATAGCAAAAAATCTCAATACCAAAACCTTCAACAAAAGCTTCTCCTTTCAAGAAATTCCCTCCAAATAGAAACTTGTAGCACAAGGATGTCATGTCCCCTTTTCCAAATTTAAAAAAATAATTGAGGACCCATAGCTTATATCTTTTCTCCAATGGGCTAAGGGATGGATAAGGGAAAAATTTAATAATAATATATATTATGTATGAAATGAAGTGACCATCTAAATGATACCTATGTAATATTTTATTTTAAAATATGTTTTTAAACACTTTGAAGTGAAAAAGAAAAAAGAAATTCAAATGGAGGGCCCAAAAGGAATTTTTTAAAGGAGGGCAAATTGGTCATTTCCATCGTCGGTTGTTGTCATCAATTTCCTTTTCTAATTGAGTACTTGAGGAGAAAAACCCTTTTGTGTGGGAGACCTAGAGGACAAAAACAATTTTATCCATGTGAGATGATTCCATCAAGACATCATATTTCTGCTGATTATTTTATGTCACTTCCCATTGTTACAGTAACACTACAATGTGAAAGGGTTAGATTTTCTGTTTCAAAGGGGTTTTAAGCCATTTTAATTGTTGTGCCTAGGCTTATAAGGCTGCCGTACCATATCCCCAGTCACCTTCAGTGCTGAACTGCTGTTACATGCTTAGAAGGCTATAAATCATGTCTGTATAGCTGATGATTCAGCAGCTAATCATCTCATCAGACATACTTGTGAATGGAATTTTCTATTTGTATTATGCTAGGATGAGTTGCTGAACAATCATTGATTGTGTTTCATTGCTGTTGTCATAAGTACATTTCCTAATCATATGGAAAACAATATATAAGGTAGAACTAGCTAATAGAAACCCACGGTGTGTCAGTTGTTCACATCGCAGCTAGAAAACCCTGATGCTAGTGCATGAGATCCAACATTTTCAAGAGTTGCAAGTTCACATCCGAGCCAAAAACCATTTTACTCAACCCAGCAAATCTACTAATAAGGCACAACAACCCTATTCCAACAACTATCACAGTCTGAAGCAGATTACCCACACAAGTAGGAGGGTTGTTAGGATTTAGGTGACCTCAACCTTGTGAATTGTTTAATTATTTGTTCCCCTAATCATAATGTTATTTGTAATTTACCCATAAGAGATGAAACCATTTCACCAACAATGGTAAAAGAGCTTGTGTAAAGATGGAGTTACAGTTACTGTTGGGACTTTGGTTAAAGGACAAAATAGCTAGGCATCCCATTTGGAATCTTCTATTTTCAGGTTGTTGTACAGATGTAAGGTGTTGTAAGTGTATGTATGTATGATGTTATGACAGATAACATAGGTTATCATGAGTTACTATAAGTGCATTTATGACAAATGACTGCTCTATTGGTCCAATTTGGTGAGATGCTTTATGACAGCTCTAAGAGCATTTGTAAGTTTTGGTCCAAGACTGATATATATGTCCAATTTGGTGAGATGATTTATGACAGCTCTAAAAGCATCTGTATGTTTTGGTCCAAGACTGCTATATTGGTCCAATTTTGGGTTGCATGCATGATTCCAAGATGGCGGGTCTTATCGATTTTTACCATGGTATTTTGGAACCTTGTTTTGACCCAATGTAATGTTTTATAGTTGTTGGATTGAAGGTTGAAGAGAAGTAAGGATTATATGTAATCTCTATATGCTGAAGTAATGTTCATTTCCATGATGTTTTATGTTCATCTAGGATAGGTTTATTAAGCACCAGCAGTTAGTACCATCTCAATGGAGATGGTTTCTCAGGTTCCATACGTTATGGTGCCCCTCTAGGGACATCTTAAAGTGGTGGTTTGTAGAATAACAAAGAAGATGAATATCTCCATGATTTTCCATATTAAGACAACTTAATTTTCAGATTTGTGCACAATCAAATATTTTCATTGGGTATAGTATAAGCCTTACATCTCATCAATACATCTTTTGGAGTAGAGGTTTGATAAATTACCAACAATTTCCAGCATTATCCCAACAAGGGTCAAGATCAAAGTGAGTGCAATTACACTTGTAAACTGAACTCTGAAGGTTTTGTTTGAGTCACTGTGGGTATCTGTGACAGCCTAGTAGTATCGGCACTTTGTCAAAAATATATATATATTTGCTGCTGTAACAAGTATTGCATATGCATTATGAGACATTATCTTTTGTAACCTCATTTTCGCACAAATTATGCTAATCTTTGACAGTAAATAAAGTTTCAAAATGTTATTTCAAGGCCTTCTTGCATAGAGTGGGGCAGTGTTTGAATATTGAAAGTTAGACAATTTGTTTAATAACTACAGCACCCATTCAGATTTCACCTGACAGAAAACCCTATCTCTGAGGTTGTTTGCAGCCCTAGACCATTACATATTTTTCCTCAGGTTGTGGTTTCATGAATTCAATTGCATTTTGGTTGAGGGTTTCTGTAAATTTTACCTGTACTTTGGCCTGAGATTTCCACTGAAGTTTATTTTAGTCTAAGCCTTGAGCAATTTAACTGCACTTTTTGTTTCTTTTTGGGAAAAGCTTGCATTTTATTTTTTACTGGCCAACTTTTTCACCTTCCATATGCAGTATGATAATGCATTTTAGTTTCTTCTTTCAAGGTTTTTTCTTTAAGAGGTTTTAAAATATAAAATGTGTGCTGCATTTGCCCCTAGAAATAGTCCACATAAAAATACATCCTACCCAGTTCCTTCTGTTAATATTTGTGGCCTTGAGACAAAGATAAATTACATTGCAAATGATTATTAATATTATGGACTTGGCAAAGATTAAAATAATAATAAGTATGCTACTTATTATATGACTTATCACATTATGATTGAGAAGAGGGACGACTTGAAGAGCACACGAATATACTGAGAGGGGGGGGTGAATCAGTATATTAACAATTTTTAACTTTTTAAAAAACTTTATTCAAACGTAACTTTAATTTACTTGAAAATAAACAATTGTGCACATAGACAATAATTCTCCAAATAGTTTATTTTATTTATATAATAATGTTCTTTTACAATTTATGTGAGCACCAACCCACTGGAAGCACCAACCCCCAAATGCTGTTTTGTGAGCACCAACCCACTGGAAGCACCAACCTCCAAACTCTGTTCTGTGAGCACCAACCCACTGGAAGCACCAACCTCCAAACGCTGTTCTGTGAGCACCAACCCACTATCTGAAGGCACCAACCTTGAAGCAAAGCACCTGCTTCACTTCTGAATATAATTCTGAATTTCCACCTTTATATAGTTGCTTATTCAACTTGATGATGGATGCAATCTGCTCTTTTAAGTCAGCCACCAATTTTTTCTTTTAATTTCAAATATATGTATATGTATATTCTCACAATATTATATTCAGAATCTAAATATATAATATTAAATTCTATCTCTTATTTAATACTGCTGCTCTTCTTCTTGTATCCACATGCTGACTTCTTCTTTTTAATTTTCCAAAATGATTGAATATATATATCTCCTCATATTTTTAAAACATTGTGACTCTTTATAAAGACATGACTTTTCAATAATGAAAAGGTGTCTCCTTATTATATTACTATTAACTTAAATTAATTTAATATCCCTTTTTTTTAAGACTAACAATGATTAATATAATATCGACTGCTCTAATACGGCTTCCCTTTGAATATATATCATTTAATGATAATAGTCTGCTTTAAAGTCTTCATCTTTCAACCATTGATATATACTTTTGCTCCTCATATTGATATGAAATTTGACCGCTGATTGTGTTCGATATTAATGTAGACTATTTTATAAACACACTGACCGCTGCTTATTCTGTTATACCATCAATACTTGTTAATCGCTGTACATCAGCCTTCGATAATGGAAATATCTTTTATTATCTCTGCTTGCCGTCGATCAAACTTTGTGTCTTCCGCCCCGACTCCATGGCACCCGACTCCCATAACTACGAACTGTAATGTTCTCTGTGATATATGCTGTTGCCGTCAATCTTCAATATGTATATCTATTGATATATGCTGTTGCCGTCAATATTCAATATGTATATCTAATGTTCTCTGCGATATATGTTGTTGCCGTCAATCTTCAATATGCTGTTGCCGTCAATCTTCAATACAGAATTCTTGGATCTGTGAGCTTCCACGTCAAGAACGCAAGCAATGTCGACTCCAAGTGGCCAACGGTG
Source organism: Chamaecyparis obtusa (assembly GCA_027943335.1). Lineage (NCBI taxonomy): Eukaryota > Viridiplantae > Streptophyta > Pinopsida > Cupressales > Cupressaceae > Chamaecyparis > Chamaecyparis obtusa. Next base: position 111,341 of record BSBK01001857.1, on the reverse strand, counting down.
TAGGAGATAGATAAGCACCATCAGAAGTCTATATATTAATAAGTAAAGTCAATCCCCGACAAGGAGTACCGGAAATGACACAGAGGAATCACGATGGTTATATAAAATGCCCAAATAGAAATTATGGTGCATTTTGGAGAGTTATGAGAAATAATGGTAGTGTGCGATATGTAAAGGATAGATAATGTAATGGAATAAGAGCAGGCTCCGTTAGCACTAAGTTAGAATAGAAAACTCAAAATGATATATGGAGAGAATAGTATAATGAATTTGGAGAATGCGTAAAGCAGTGAGCAGTCATACGTAAGTTAGAAAAGCAGTCATATGTCTTATCGTGCCAATGCTGGATATAACTACGCTGTGTCTTCTAATTTCTGACTTTTCCCTTATGATCATATTGATAAATGTTCATACATATAACTGCGTTCTCAATATCATCTGTATAATCTTCATTATACATTCATACATATACGCAATGATGTAATCATCTGTAAGCTGTGATATTATGTATATCTTCTTTATATTATTTACTGCATATTAATATGTTCTTATAATGTATTAGTCTTTAAGCTGGATGACATCAATGACAATTTTCATCACGACTTGCATATTGAATTGTTGAAATTGCTATGAAGGCCAACCTGCAACCTGCATTATAGTCAGCTATCTATTGAGGTTAGCAGCTGAATAACAATAATTATAAAAGCTGACTTGCATATGCAAGTCGGCTGCCTTATCATATTGAAGAGACATCTCTCTTGAGGCATACTTATATGGGATCGAGGAGTGTGAATTAGGCATCATCGAAAACATAACATGACTGCCTTATTTCGCACTTTCTGCAGACTTATAATTCAGAACATTATTGCATAATTGTTCCAACATTATAGCAGCTTCTTGGCAATTTGGAAAGAAGAATAACAGACCTAAATTCACACCTGTAGCAGACCTAAATACATACTTGGAGCAGACCTAAGTTCATATATTGTAGCAGAATTGGAGAGGCATTATAGAAGACCTTAAAGAGAAAATTGTAGCAAACTTAAAAAGCCGATTGGAGCAGAATAATAGCATTGGATTGAAGGCTTCTTCTTACAATCATTCAACAGATTTCAAGCATCTAAACCAGGTATTATCTATCTTCTATTCATCTATATTTTCGGAAGGGCCTAAGTCTTAGTTCTAAAAGTTCATCTATAGATTGTTATTTTCTTTTCAAAGTCTGAAATATTAACATGGTATCAAAGCTTTGGTGAGTAAAAGATCAACTTTCAGATTAAGGAAATCAATCTAACACTTTTAAAACTAAGAAATTCAATATGACAAGTGGAGTTAGACCAGAAGATAGACTCGAAGGAGCCACAAACTTCTTATCTTGGAAAATTAGAATACTAATTGCTTTCAGAGAACTAGAATTAGATTCAATTATAGAAAAATCCACCTAAAGTTGAAATGGATGAAGATGAGACACGTGAATGGAAAAAGGGTAATAACAAAGCTATGAGAATTCTAATTGACTGTATAAAGGACCATATCATACCCACTATCTCCTGCCTAGAGTTAGCCTATCTAATGTTCTCTACATTATCAGGAATGTTTGAAATTAATAATACAAGTAGAATTATGACTCTTAAAAATGAAATTTCACGAATCAAGATAAGTCAAGGAGAATCTATCACATCATATTTTATGAGAATTACTGAGTTAAAAAATCAATTGACAACTATTGGGCACAGCTACGATGAAAAGGAACTATCTATGATAACACTTAACGGATTACCTCTCTCATGGGACTAATACTTTACTCAAGGAATCAGTGCACGTCCTAAACTGCCTAAATTTGATAAATTAAAAATTGATTGTCTTCAAGAAGAATCGAGACTAATAACTAGAGGATCGAATTTTAAAGAAGATCTTCAAATCTTACACTCACAATCAAGAAGGAAAGATGATTTCAAAAGAAAAAGAGAATTTCAAGACAAAGGAGAAAGAAACTTTAGGAACAAAAGGAGAGATTATCACATGCAAGAACGGAATTCTCTCAATAACGGATGGAGAGGAAGAGATTATCAAATCAGGCAAGAAGGGAACTCTCACAATAATGGATGGAGGGGGAGACTATCAAAACAACAATTTTCAAAAGAGAGATCTCTCTAAGGTACAATGCTATAGATGTGACAAATTTGGTCACAAGGCGGAAAATTGTCCAAATTGAAACAATCATCAACCCTCTATTGCAGACGTAAAAGAAACTGAATCTGAACACCTTGTCCTTTAATCTTCACCTTGAGAGGGAGTTTATATATGGGCCTTCATGAACTTAAAAGTCATGTTATAAACTCTTTCTAATTCCTTGTTAGATTTTACAATTTTTTGAAGAGATATCACATCACTTGTTGTAAATAAATCAAATATTACTATCCATTGAGAATATAATTCTTTGCTATGTTAAATCTAAGTAACGATCAAATTATTATGTGGTGAAAATATGTTTTTGTTGTTATATTTGAGCATTGAGGCTCTTGATATTTGAGCATTGAGGCTCTTGATATTTATATTTGAGCATTGAGGCTCTTGATATTTGAGCGTGAGGCTCCTGATATTTGAGCGTTGAGGTTCTTGACATTTGAGCATTGAAGCTCCTGCATATTTGAGCATTGAGACTCTTGGATATTAGAGCATTGAGGCTCTTGGATAGAATCACCAATGAAGACTATCTTTCAAAGAACTTTTGGATGGAATCTCACATGAAGAAAATCCACACCTTACATCATGCTAACATTATGTGATTATCTTGTGGGAGATACTTAATTTGAGATTTATTGATGATACATTTTCTGATTACATAGATTTGAGATCTATTGTTATATTGATGATACCTTTTCTTACATAGATTTGAGATCTATTATTTTTATTGAGATAATACTATACATAAAGTTGAGATCTGTATACAATTATTGTTTACATCATGAGGATAATGTCAATGATGCTTCTTACCTCTCATTACATGTGAACAATGCTTACATTATGTGTTATGTTTGAATAACCTTACATCTTGTAGTAGATGATATTACAAAAGTTGAGACATCCTAAAGATGATTAATCACATTGACTACATCAAGTATGAATACATTATGTTTTGATGGTTTCATATTCATTGAGATCACTTAGATTGAAATCTATTGAGGATAACAATTCATATGTCAGAATGAGATCTAGTGTGATAGGGATCTAGTGATTACATTATGAGGTCAATGTTATTAATCTTTCCCTCAAGTCCAAGAGGGAGTGTTAATATTTGTGGCCTTGAGACAAAGATAAATTACATTGCAAATGATTATCAATATTATGGACTTGGCTACTTATTATATGACATCACATTATGATTGAGAAGAGGGACAACTTGCATATTGAATTGTTGAAATTGCTATGAGGGCCGACCTACATTATAGTCAGCTATCTATTGAGGTTAGCGGCTGAATAACAATAATTATAAAGGTCGACTTGCATATGCAAGTCGGCTGCCTTATCATATTGAAGAGACACCTCTCTTGAGGCATACTTATATGGGATCGAGGAATGCGAATTAGGCATCATCAAAAACATAACATGACTGTCTTATTTCACACTTTCAGCAGACTTATAATTCAGATCATCATTGCATAATTGTTCCAACATTATAGCAGCTTCTTGGCAATTTGGAAAGAAGAATAACAGACCTAAATTCACACCTGTAGCAGACCTAAATACATACTTGGAGCAAACCTAAGTTCATATATTGTAGAAAAATTAGAGAGGCATTATAGAAGACCTTAAAGAGAAAATTGTAGCAGACTTAAAGAGCCGATTGGAGCAGAATAATAGCATTGGATTGAAGGCTTCTTCTTACAATCATTCAGCAGATTTCAAGCATCTAAACTGGGTATTATCTATCTTCTATTCATCTATTTTTTCGAAAGGGCCTAAGTCTTAGTTATAAAAGATTATCTATAGATTGTTATTTTCTTTTCAAAGTCTGAAATATTAACACCTTCTCCCCAAGTGAAGATCTATTTCTGCATGCTTGATAATTTATATATTCTCATGGTTGAGTTTGGTCTTGAATGAACTAAATGGTACACAAGAGCCATAACGCTCAAAGATATGATGGAAAGACAGGAGACAGGGTAACTACCCTTACATCTCATGAAAGCATCAACATGGGGGGCTTGTTTAACCCCTATTATATTTTCTTTTATTACTCATTTGTAATGTCCCCTTTCTAAAATAGTATTTAATAATAAATAATATTAATAAAAAATAATATAAAATAAATAAAAAGATAAATGATAATAAAAGAAAACATAATATAATTACAAGTTAATTAAGTTAATGAAAGTTCAAGAGATGCATAATGAAGAGTTGACTCCCTCAACATAAGATATAAAAGGGAGAGTAGAGTTTGTTTGAAGGGGATAGGGAGGAAGAAAGAGGAGAGCATAGGAATTAAGAAGAAAGGAATATGAAGAAAATAAGGAAGTGACTCTTTCAAAGGGCAGCAATGATGAAGGGTTGTAATTATGAAAGGTTGTGACTCTCTCAAAGGGCATAAATGATCGAAGGTTATGACTCTTTTGGAGGGTGGTAATTGTAAAAGGTTGCGTCCCTTGCAAAGGGGCAGACATGGTAAAGGGGTGTGACTATCCCTCACTGGAAGATATTAAGGGGAGAAGGTTTCATTTGAGGAGATCATCTAAGGGAGATCAATGCTATATTATTCTCAAAGGCAACCATGAAAATTGGTGACTAAATTCTTATGAAAGGTGGCGACCCTTTTACCAATAATGTATAAAGAAGAATTCATCTTCAAATGGAAGAGAATGATGAGGATTTAATCCAATGAGAATTGCAGACTCAAAAGTTATAAGGCAATGAATATATTCAGAAGTCAAATAGCGAAATTAAGATTGGCAGCAAGAGAAACATAGATATATTCAGCGACTAGCACTAGGCAATAAAATACATTCAATAGTCTCTAACAACCAGTAATCAGATACACACAACAGTTCATCGCAGCAGCACAATCCAAGCCTTCAAACATATTCAGAAATTTATTTCATCTGCAGAAATATAAATATTGAATCTGCAGATTAAGCATTCATCAACACCAAGATTGAACTATCTGCATAGCATTAGTACCAGCGGATGATCTCAGATTGGACAAAGAGAATACAATCCATCAATAAGCAGCAGTGAGAAATAGCAATCTAAACATACCTTCAACATCCTGGTATAATTAATACTCAGATCATATTTGCAATTCTTTAGGTATATATGTAAAGATCCTTATATGTAAGATTCATGCTTAAGAGAATGCCACAAAGTAGAGAACATTTGCATGCTGTCTGAAACTCACCTTGCGACAGAGAGGGCCTGAGGTGTAAGAGAAACATGGTGAGTGGGCTCGTAAGTAGGCAATCTTAGAAGGACCATTGTGGCCTAGAACAAAGAGGGGACTTATATAGTCAAGTAACCCCTTACAACTTCCGCCCAACTCCACAAGATGGTAATTGTTTGTAGGGATACGAGGCATGGTAGCGGAAAGTAAGTACAAACCACCAAGTAAGAGGGTTGTGGTAGACATCCTTCTTGGACTTGGTGTAGAAATGGCTTTAGGTGGACCCATCACACCTTCCTCCAAAGCCTAACATGTTTGCGTGGCATTATTGATAATCTATGAATATGATGTGGTTTGCCAGACCCTAATTATATATGTGTATGGATATATTTGTATATACCAGAGTTACAGGACTCGGCAAGTCCCAAGCCGAGCCAGGCTCGCCGAGGCAAACTGACCCGACACCAAGACTTGGCTGAGTCATAGGCGAGTCTGCAGGACTCGCCAAGTCCCGTGGCCTGGACTCGATGAGTCCAGCCACGTCCAAGAAGCAAAAAATAAAAAAAGTTATTCAGACATGGTCATTTTTTCAGCTCGGGGGCAGGAGGATTTATACAAATATAACATTTAAGTATATTTATTTCTTCTACTTTAAGTTATATTTGTATAAATACATTCCAGGATGTTTGAGATAGGTTTCAACTTCAGAGGAGTTAAAATGCAGATTCTAGATTTTGGGGGTTTTCAAAAAATTTCAGACTTAGCCAAATTTCAGGATTTAGCATGCCTTTAGCAGTGTTATCTCCCACAACCTGTCTTGGCTTTTTTAGGGAAAATTGAAGCTGAAACAAGGATTTTCTAATGATTCTAAGACCTAAAAAGGTCATTCCATCATTTGCAAAGACTTAGAAGAGAGGAAAAAGGCTTGGGAGAAGAATATAGGGATTTTAGAAAATAGATTAGCAAATGGATTGGCTAGAGCGCGAGGCGCCAAGGACACCTAGTGGAGGACCTTGAGGCTGAGAGTGAGGGGTCTGAGGATGATGATGATTATGAGGAGGATGAGGATGCCACAGAGGTTGAGCCTCAGACACAAGGATAGAAGATGGCTGCAAAATATTCCATGACCTATCTTAGGCATACACGTAGGAAGACATAGGGCCTTAGTCTTCTAGGCTTTAGCTTTTATTTTGATATATGTTTTGAACTTTTCATTCCATGGATTTCATATTCCATGAATATTGTAGACTTTTGACAATGACACTATTTATATTTCAGATTTCTAATGTGTTATTTAATAACTAGTTTAACAGTTAACTTATTTCCTTCAAAAATTTGCATTTATACTTATGTGATCAATGTAAACTTGTTTATGTGTGCAAAGTAGCTTCTATTTATCTCAATTATTGTGTCTTTAATGTTAATTGATTGGATGATGCATGAAAAAATTTTTAAATCCTTAAAAATCTTTGAATTTCTTGGGTTTTTCAATTTGCTGAGTCCGGGCGCCGAGTCTGAGTCCGAACCCGAATCAAGCTTGCCGAGTCCGAGGCGAGTCCGAGTCTTGTAACATTGGTATATATTGTTTATGATAGAAGGGTTCAAGTCTCGAGACACATTGTTACAAAGATTTAATTGGTGAGATGTGCACCTAAGCCTGATTTTTTGCAATTGTGATTTTAGGGAAAATTCTAGGGCAAATTAGGAAGGGGAAATCCTGTAGGGTAAAAGATGAAACAAGGAGTCATTCTAGTCAATAAGAAGGAATCTGACAATGCATTTAACATGTGTATACTTTGTTTATGATCAATGTCTTCATTCATTCATGTGTATACTTCATGTATGCTTCGTGTCTTCATACATTCATGTGTATAATTTGTATTTTCAAGTGTATGCTCCAAGTTTGGTTCTATTTTTGGTTGATCTAGAATAAGAGAATAACTAGAGTGAACCTGCAAGATATGAATTTATTGGCAAATGTTGGTTACTTCAAATTAGTTTTTATGCCATTACAAAGATGGCCTTGATCCTAGTCTCTAGAAGATGAAAGAAAACTTGTCTTAAAATGCAAACCTTGCAAATTCTCAATGCATTGGTTATTATTAGAGTTGTGCAGCAAAAGCAACTCACATTGAAAGATTTGTGTAAAAATTACTTGCTTGGGGACAAGCAATTCTAGGAAGGGCATATTGTAATGTCCCCTTTTTGAAATAGTACTTAATAATAAAGAATATTAATAAAACTAAATTATAGAAATAAATAAAAGGATCAATGATATTAAAATATAATATTACATAATTGCAAGTTAATTAAGTTAATGAAAGGTCAAGAGATACATAAAGAAGAGCTGTGACTCCCTCAACATAAGATATAAAAAGGAGTACAATTAATTTGAAAGGGGATAGGGAGGAAGAAAGAGGAGGGATTGGAATTAAAGGGCTAATGGAAGAAGAAAAGAATGTGAAGAAAGGAAGTGACTATTTTAAAGGGAAGCAATGACAAAAAGTTGTAACTCTTTTCAAAGGGTTGTAAATATGAAAGGTTGTGACTCTTTCAAAGAATGTTAATTATGAAAGATTGTGACTCTCTCAAAGGGCATAAATGATGGAAGTTTATGACTCTTTTGGAGGGTGGTAATTGTGAAAGGTTGTGACCCTTGCAAATGGGCAGACATGGTAAAGGGGTGCCACTCTCCCTCGTAGGAAGATATAAAGGTGAGAAGGTTTCATTTGAGGAAATCATCTAAGGGAGATCAATTTGGAGGAATATTATATTATTCTCAAAGGAGGCCATGAAAAGTGGCGACTCAATTCTTATGAAAGGTGGTGACCCTTTTACCAACAATGTATAAAGAAGAATTATTTTGAAATGGAAGACAAGGATAAGAATTCAATCCAATGAGAATTGTAGACTCAAAAGATATAAGGAAATGAATATATTCAGAAGACAAATAGTGAAATTAAGATTGGCAGCAACATACATATATTCAGCGACTGGCATTAGGCAATCAAATACATTCAGTAGTCTCTAACAACCAGTGATCAGATACACATAACAGTTCATCGCAGTAGCACAATCCAAGCCTTCGAACATGTTCAGAAATTCATTTCATCTGCAGAAATATAAATATTGAATATGCAGATTAAGCATTCATCAACATCAAGATCAAACTATCAGCATAGCATTAGTACCAATGGATGATCTCAGATTGAACAAAGAGAATACAATCCATCAATAAACAGGGAAAAATTGCAATCTAAATATACTCATAATTGTCAGTTCTTTAGGTATATATGTAAGGATCCTTATATGTGAGATTCATTCTTAAGAGAATGCCTCTAAGTTAAAGAATAGATTTGCACACTATGTGAAACTCACCTTACAAGAGAGAGGACCTTAGGTGTAAGAGAAGGGTGGCAAGCGGGCTTGTAAGTAGGCCATCCTAGAAGTACCATTGCAGCCTAGGACAAAGAGGGCACTTAAAAAGTTGAGTAACCCCTTACAACTTCTGCTCAACTCCACAAGATGGTAATTGTCTGTAGGGAGACGAGACATGATCGGGGAAAGCAGGTACAAGCCACCAAGTAAGAGGGTTGTGGTAGACATCCCTCTTGGACTTAGTTTTGAAATGGCTTCGAGCGGACCCATCAGGTCTCTTCCTCCAAACCCAAATATGTTTGTGTGGCATTATTGATAATTTATGAATATGATGTGGTTTGCCTGCCCCTAATTATATATATATATATATATGTGTGTGTGTGTATTTGTATATATTGTTTACGATTGCAGGGTTCAAGTCTCAAAGCGCATTATTACAAACTTATTTAGATGGTGAGATGTAACCCTAATCCCCTAATTTGTTGCAATTGTGATTTTAGGAAAAATTTTGGGGCAAATTAGGAAAGGGACATCACATTTATTGGTGTGAAAGGAATGTTTTACCTAGAAAATTCATCACCTAGGTTCTATTCAGGCTAGTTAAGTTTACTTAGGGTACACATATGATACTTATCATTTTATGGCTCAAGTCTAAGATTAAGACACATGCCATGATCTTATGCAATCCTATGTCTCACTATGGTCTATGTAACCAAGAAACTCCCATTGTAATATAAATAAAGTCAATCCATTATCATTGTATATCTCATATTTGATCTCTCTTGTGCTTTCATATAAGTTCCTCTGTAACATCCCCAACTAGGATATTGTCTCAAATCTGATTTGGGCAATCAATTTTGGATGTTTAACTTTTTTGTCAAACACTTTACATGCAAGCTCTAATAACACTATAAGAACCCCCTGCAGGTTCTAACTCTAACAAACACCAAATTGCTTTACTTTTCAGATGTTTGACATTTTGTCAAACACTTGGCAAACAACCTTAAGTTCTGATCCCTGGATGTATATGTGTTTGTTTTGTTTGTATTTAAATGATTCTACAACCCCAAACATATATAAATGTATAAAATTACAATAAAAATTACAATGCATCAAATTCCTTCAAATCATACTTCATTTATTTCTATGGAATAATTATAATTACAGTTTATATGCAGCTACATTTATTTAATTGTAAAGCTATGGAACCTAGAGCTGCAAGCATGCACAATTTGACATCCAATTATTGATGGACACTGCCCTTTGGACACTTTCAGAGATGGATGTTGAAGCTTGGATTTGAGAGTAATAAGCACTCAATGCCAAAACAAGCCTTGTAATGTTGAAACACAGCCCCTGCAAATTATTATCTCTGCTGCTATTATTGTGTGTCGTCCCACTATCCAAAACAGCGTCTTCCTGTATTCAAAGCAGGCTCTAAACCAATAACACTGCCCTCATCATATGATGCCGACTCTCCACTAATTCATGGCAGCTAGTAAAGACTAACACAGCTCTTACTGGACATGCAATTTGCAATTATGAAGCATTCTCCAATCTATGCAGCTAAATCAGAAATAAAACATTGAAGCCTCCTCTCAAATCGATCATAGGTTAAGCACATTTATGGTCTCTAGATAAGACCATCACCAACACAATTCACCTAGCATTTAACAAGCTCAAAGTGCAAACAAAATCAGAGACATTTCTTCTCAACTTGAAGAAATTACAAACCCTCACATTTTCTCTCATCAAAAGCAAATATCCATATCCAAGAATTATTTCATTGCCAACAAGCCATTTCTTTTATAATAATAAAAAAAATCTTCCTTATCACTCCAACAATTGGCTTCATGAAGACACTTTTCACTTAAATGCCCTTTTCTTTATACTTAGGCACATATTTGAATAATATAATTTATTAACTCCCTTTGGCTCAAAAAATGACCTTTTCATCAATATCATGATATTCTAACACACAAGGTCATTATAACCTGTGCCCAAGATTTACAGTTTTTCAACCCAGTTCCAACGGGCTATGAGACTAAGGTGACCATTATACAATACCAACAAAAATAGCAACCTTAGCATATTTAATTAAATAATAATCATAATTCACCCGTCTTGCGAAAATGACTGAAGAAGCATCAAAATCGAAATCTAACAGCACATGAGTGATCCTGACAAAGAAAGTCAATGAATGAACATGATGGGGTGACTTACTAAAAATAGATGCTCCCTCCAAGATTCTTGGAGCCCAAACCGAAAGCGGAGGCTTGGGAGATTCAGAATTTTGAAAATATTTATTGTAAAATTATTAAGATTAGAGGACATCAAATCGATAACGATTTGATGAATCTTGATCCAAAAGATTTTGACCACATCTAAGACTACATCTCCAAGATTAAGCAACAAAGAACACAACTAAAAGATAGCAATATTGTTAAAGAGGATTTACAATTGATTCTTAATGTGTTATCCAAGCTTGACCTTGAGTATTCAAAGTTTGTTTCTAGCTTTTATACCCATCGACTTTCTATGGGAGCATCATATGTTGATCCTAGTTTTGATGACTCTGCAAATATCCTAATCCAAGAGGAATCAAAGTTTATTCAAATGGGTGTCACCAATTCTTCTAAACCACAAGAATTGGTAGCTGATGAACCTAAGGTACAAAGAGAATTAGGAAATCTTGAAAACAAGAAAAAGAGCAAACTACACAAATAATTTGAATCCTCCCTCCCAAGGAGAATCATCTTAGAAAGAGATGTCTAAGTTTGCATATTGCAAGAAAACATGACATGATAAACATAAATGTTATTCAAAACAAATTCGTGAGTTGAAGTAGATCAATTTTCCTTCAATAATGTCAAGGCATTCATCTTCTTCTTCATCAAATTCACAGAAACATAAGGGGAAGCACTTGTTGAAGTCCCAAATTCTGAGTTAGAGAGGTAGATACTTGATTTTTGGAGCTTCTCATCATATGGCTTCATCACGAAGTGTGTTCTCTTCATTTAAATATTGTTCATCACCACAAATATTGATGGCTAACAACACATATGTATGTTTGTGAGAAGGGATCTATTGACATGGATGGCAAAGCATTTAATGATGTCCTTTGTGTGAATTAATTCTGAATCAATATCCTTTCTATCTATCAAATCACACATGGTGGACAGGAAGGAGTGTTGAGTTCACACCAAATTCTAAAATAGTTCGATATTTGCATAGTAGAGGTATAGTTATAGTATGGGAGGTTGATCACCAATCTTGAGTCTGCACCTTACATTTTGCTCTATTGTTCCTTAGGCTGATGTATACACTATGGCATATAGTGCGAACACTTTTGAGGAGTTTAGTATGGTCATTTGAATATTAGAGTTCCTTCATCTACTAAGATTCTAGAGACATGTTGATATTCTATCTCCTTCACCTACTATTGCTTTTGATGTCACTAGGATTGCTACATCCATGGATTCTTGTGATTTAGTGCAACAAAACATTCATAGCCTTCCATACATGGTTACTTGGGATATACTTTACAGAAATTGAAGGTTTGTTTGTAGAATTCCACATTTCAGATTTGGAAGATACCATTGATCGCATTCATCTTATCGTTGATGGAGATGAATCTTTGTTGGTTGTTGTAAGGGAACATTTCCGCCCTTGTTCATTCTCCATAGGATCATTCATAACAGTTTTGCGTGAGTATGGATAATTTTGAGCAGCATTTGAAGGAGGTGCCACCTTTGTCTATGGATTGTGTTCTACATCAGTTTCTACAAGGTTTTGGGTTGTCATATTCATCATTGTGGCCTAAAACAACCAGACTTGGTAGTGGAAATTTTTAACATCAACATGGGGACACTTAAATAGAATTCAGAGACATCATGTGTCTCCATCTTTCTCATCTCTATTTCAAGAACAGGAAGACATCTTGCATACATTCTTGATTTTGTTTCTTCCTAAGAGGAGGAATGTTGTTTGGCGAGATTGGATTATCTACAACATCCATTATTAGGCATCTACCATCATTGCGGGAGACTCTACATTGAGGAGCTGCATAATCTCTTTTCTTCTTTCTCTTATGGGGATACTTTTTCCTCACATCGGATTTTGTTCTTCTCATTCTTCATTGAGAGCATATTTTCCTCTTTTGCGGAGGGATTTTGTCCCACTATATTTTCTCCCTTTCTCCACTTGTGAGAGATTGTGTTTTTACATGGGCACCTAGCATGGCCTAGTAGCCGAGACTCATCTTTGCATCTTTGTATCTCGTACATTATCTCAAGTTGCACTAAGGGGGGGGTGTTAGTATGCAAGGGGTGTTATACCTAGCCAGTTCATCACTAAAGTCCTATTCACACTAGTTATTTAAGTTCACTTAGGATACACATAGAATACTTATCACTATATGTCTCAAGTCATAAGATTAAGACACATGCCATAATCTTATGCAATCGTATGTCTCACCTTGGTCTAACTTACTAAGGGGTTCCCTATGTAATCCCAATCAAATCAGTTCATTGTCATTGTATATAGAATAGCATTGTTCTCTAATATTTGATCTCTCTTGTGCTTTCACAGAAGTTTCTAGATCTTCGGTTGGTATAATTTTCAGCCAAATCTTGCATAATATAGAGCATTCTATACCAACTCTTACAACAACACCATGTAAAAAGAAGCTTGCCTGTCTAGAGGGATGTGAAAATCTTTAGGGGATGGTTGGCCCCAAAATACTATGGAATAATTTGCTAAATTTGTTTGCCCATTTTATGAGAGTTGGATTACTGACAAACATTGATGGAAGGCACTATAGTTAAATGCAAACATGCCTTCAAGTAATTATGAATTCTTGTTAGCCACCTCAAAAAATAAATATTTGGTAATTATTTCCAGATAATCACAAAGAAAGCTGAACTATGGCTGGTGTTAATAATAAATGAATCCAAAGCCAAACCTAAAATATTGGCAGACAAGATTCATATAATAGAGCTACTGAGCCATTTACACAGATTTTTATTACATGGCATTAAATCTGTTGAAATTTTTTTATGAAAATGTTTTGCCCATCAGATTGCAATCCACCATAACTATGATTACAATGGACATTGAAAAATCTTAAACCCTGCAGGTAGCTTTGTTGACAGGAAAATAAAGGGAATCACAAATTATCTATAATCTGAGCAGAGGAAAAACATGTAAAGTTTAAACAAGCTCAGCTATCACTATACTGTAAAACTTCAAATCAGTTGGCTATTGAAATAGTAAGAAGGCTACCTTTGATTCCATGAAAAAGTTAACAATTTAACTCAAACTTGAAGTGTGATGCAACCTAACTAGAAACCAATGTGAGAAAGACAATTGATGTTACCCTCCATAACCTGATTTCATATCCATCACATTTCGGATAAATGACCAATCGATACCAAAACCATGCAAGTATTGATTTTGTACAGCATGCCTCCAGTATATTGTGTCCTTGTGAAAGTCTCTAGCTGATTCATCTGTGCTTTGTGGCATAATTTTCAGCCAGAATGGCTCTTCTTCAAGTCGCAAAGGCCACTTTGATGGCCACATGGAACCATGAATAGAAGTAAATGTAGGTACTCTGTGCAGGCATCTTTGCAGTGGCACATACCTGATTTCCATGGATGAAAAGGTGAAAATATTGATATTAGTAAAACAATGAAGACGTGTAACATGGCTAGATTCTAATTGAAAATTTTAAAAGAATAATGGCAGTCACAAGTACCATGCAGCATCAGGCCTATTGCTATCATCACATAAAGGTGGGTCATTTTCTTTTCTCTGCATATAGCAAGCATTTGAAGTAGGCTTTTGATAGATAGCAATTCCAATTCCAGTTGTATCCATTGTTTTGAGAACCAATTTCCAACACATTGACTCTGTCAAAGCCATCATTGCTATAAAAACAAGAAGAAATTACACTAATCAGTATATGGTCTTCCAATATCTCTGACCATTTGATATATCAATGCTACTATCTTCTGATATCTTCTGATAGGACATCTTGTGCCCAGGAATCACACTTACAAGAAATACCTGAAACTAATTAAGTTTATTTGTCAATTTCATTAATCATGCATACAAAGGTTATCAATTACAACCACTGAAATTTATCTATGAAGGCAAGTCCATGGGCAAATCTTGAATAGATATCACAAAGCATAAACACAGTATGGGTTAAATGAGAAAATACTTTTTTGGTTCTCTGTAGCCATCAAAACCTTAGAGCGATTCTCCTGCCACATATGGAATGTTCTACTAATCTATTGACACTTTGTTTCACAGTACATGGCTAGCATCAAGGTGTTGGCATGAATGTAGACTTTATTAATGGGAGTTGTGATAAAGTTCAAGTCTCCCTCTATGTACAAATGGTTAATTACTTGTTGGCAAGCCAATGTTACTCCCTGATAGAGAGCCAATATCTCAAAATAACTATTAGTTTTACTTTCATTTATTATGAGAGCTTGTGTTTTTGAGTCCCAGTAAGCACCCCCTACTGTCATTGGATTCCTCCTTGACTGCACCTGTAAGAACCCTTCAAAGCTCTAACTGCTGAACTGACTATGCTTGTTTTGGTTTTTTTATTGTTTTCTATTTTTGTTGTGTTTTTGAGATGATTTGACATAAAACGCAATACATATGCTAAAATAAAACTTCTGAAAATTAACACTAACAATACTTTGGGCATAGAAGACAATCTTTATTACTTTTCCTTCAATATATAGCACTAAAATGTTTTACATTAAAAAGCATACCCATTTCCATTGTAGAAATTATTTTGAAACCCTTGCTGGCCGAAAAAGCAAGCATACAGCAACTCATATCTCCTTCTATCAGCAACCAATCTCCAAACTGATGATATCAATCACTGTAGTTCAGCTAGGCATCCCTTTCAGGAATTCTTACTGATTTTTTTGGTGCCTCCTTCAACAAAATTGAACCAAGTATGGAAGAGAGGGTAGGGCAAATGAATAACCAGCAAAAAGCAATGATTTCAAACCACTATAAACAGCCAATAGCTTCTCAATCTGATGCGCTCAATCTGCCATAAAATATGTCTTCAATCTATCGATAAATTCTGAAATTTATTTCTCCAATCAGTACAATGCTGACCTCTGTATGAAGTCAACCCAATAAGCAATATCAGGTGAATATTTCACACCCTCTGACTGCTGCTACAAAGAACAAGCAACGCTCTCCAATGCCGATAAGCTCAGAACTCTGCTGAAACCCTTGGTTTCTCACAAACTCCAATGCTCCAGAGAAAGGATATCAAATCAAGCAATCGACATAATGAATTCTCTTTCTCTTGCAACTATTAAATACCTTCAAGAAGTCCAATTTCCCCAAAAAGCATTTTAAATAACAATTTAAATGTTATTTCATTTCAACTTAAGAAATCTTTTAATAATTCATTAAGTTTGACATTTATAATTAATTGCTCGACTGGTCCCCTTCAAATGATGAATAGACCCTCAACTTAAGTGAAATTATAAAGTTATGTTATAACTTTATAATAAACTATTTTTACAATTTAATATCATTTTCGCCACAAAATTATTAATAACTCTCAAACCGCTTATTTTTTCACTTTGCCATCTGAACTAAGAGTTCATCCTGTAATTCCCCATGTGACCAAATACCATTTTTAAAAATAGAAAGGGTCCATCTCTATCACTCCAAAAATTGCTATATATAGCAATAAACTCACTATAAATAGAAATCACTGCATACGGAGTCCTAGAGACCTCGAACAAAAGCCAAATATGCAAAACCCTGATCACTGAAGAAGTTGCATCTCTCAAGAGACCCTCTATCCAACCTCATTAGCCTACAAGGGTAAATTAATAGGCTAATCCATTGAACTCTGATGCTCACAAAAATGGGGACATTACAGCACCACCTTGAGCAGAATCTTCTTAATTATATTCCAAAACTATTGGTATAATTGTGCCAAAAATCCAACTAGACTCAGAGCCCTATCCTTTTCACAAAAAACTAACATTCATAAGCTCTTCTCCTATTGTTCGCTAAGTTAAAAAAACAGTTTCAGAATTTCACTAGTTTTGGAATGCATGCTAGCAGTTGTGCTTAAGCACCTTTCCTTTTATTATCAGGGCAATCTTCTTAAAGAAAGTGTAAGAAAAAACTTGTAGCATGATTCAGGATTTAAATACCATTTTTTAATTTGATTCTTTAAACTGAATTTATATATTGCATATCTAGGACTGATATGTCAAATAACTATTAATTGGTACTCCTTAATCCATATTGCATGTGAGGGTATTCTGAAGAACTCTTCTTCCTTGTGCAGTTCTAACTTCTAAGAGATCTGCAATAAGATCCCGTCCTTGAACTGCCAATGAGGTGGGGAATCCAAACTGATGGATCTGCCTGTGTAACATCAAATGTTTTGCTGATTCTGCTAAAAAGATTCCCAAAAAACTGTCCATTCTACTCACTGATTTCCTATTTCATGTCTAGTAATTTCGGACTTCCTCGTGAATTCAAACATGGCATAGCCTTGGATGTTGCTTCTCTCTTGTCACCATATTTCCATTTCCAGGTAAAAATATAGATGTGATAGCCACATGTTTTTAAATTTGGAGGAACTTCTTACAGGAATTTGTGGAAGATTTCCACATAAAAAGGACAATGATCAAACATGGTACAATCATATCTGTGAATTACTTTCCTGAAGTTTTATACTAGAATCCTGCATATACCTATGGAGATGTTCATACCAGAGATTGCTGAATATATAAATATACCGAAAAATTGCTCAATACATGAATGTACTGAAATAAGTCTTTGTAATGTCCCCTTTTTAATATTCCAGAATGTTAGGACTATTATTCCAATATTCCCTACTTACTGTGTTAAATGGATATGAATTTAAACAATGGAAGATAAATGTAAAAATTTGATTTATTCAATTGGACAATGTCTGATATCTATTATGATGCTCACTATATATTTGATGCAAACTGCAATGAATGTATAATGATAATGTCCATTCTAATATTGTAAACTGACAATGGCAATTGTAATATCTGATTTACAACTGTAGCACATACAATGGCAAATATCTCCTAATGATTGTGCAAGCAATCGTTTTATATAAATATGAATACTGTTGTGTCTGATGAAGCACTGAATATATGCAAAGTTTGATGTAAACTTACTAAAGCGATCTGGTTGTTGTCTCTGATATGCAACTGCATACCTGCAACAATAATGCTGGCTGTGTCTGATGTAACAACAATTATATGCACTGTACATGCTGTTTTCTGAATATGGATATAGTAATATATGCACTGGAGATGCCGTCTCCGATTAAGTCTTTATATTCTAGCACCAAGGATGTCATAAGGCAATGTGCTCTAAACAGAGCAATCTGTAAAGGATAAGAAATAATATATAAAATTATCTGATCATGCTTATGGAGTGAATTTGAACTCTATCATATATCTTTGCAATTATCAAAGATTCAAATGGTTACATCTCTTGATGATGGAAGAGATGTATGTAATGTCCCTGATATAATTAAATAATTTAATTAAAAGTAATTGTTATATGGCCCCGAATTTCATAATAATAACTTTCGGGCCCCTTTTATTTTATTAGTTAGTTTTATGTTTGCCGTGTCGGCTCATTTGTAACCTTTCAGGAAGTTTCCCGAAGCCCATTTATGGCAGGCCGAGTTTGGCATAGTTGTAGGTATCGTAAATCTTATGTTTTCTTTGTAATTGCGAATTCTAGTTGGAGTTCTGTTATGTTGTAGTTTTAGAGGTGCAAGATCCTCCCTATTCTGTAATTGCAGATTCAGTGGGAGTATCTCCTCACCCTAATCTGCCTATTGTCCGAATTTGTTAAATATTTATTTACCCGGTTATCAAATTGTTCTTTGGCGTTGATCTGCTTACATTCTAGAAACAATAATATTGTGACTTTGAGATATCAATGCATCATCAATTAATAGTACATACCTATATGAAACGCTACGGAGGAGATCGCCTTACTTCCCAACGTCACCATACAGACAAGACAATTATTGTACGGCCTAGTGCTGAATGCGCACAGGAAAGGAAGGCTTTGACTGTTCGGTCAGAACTGTACGAAGATAGACAACCCATACGGTGGAAACAAATCACTCCGTACACTTTGAATTGTTGTACATAAGACACAATCACCGTACAACTTTGAGTTTCCGCACGAAGCATACCAACTCGAGTTTTGACGTACGCGGTGTATTTGACTGTATGGGCACTACATTGTGTCGTACGTGAGCTACAAAGGGTAAAAAAGCACTACGGAGGGGTGTCTTACGGCTAGGTCTCTCAAAGGGACATTACAATGGTATCAACGATGGTGATTCTGCTAGCCTGTTAGGTAGTCGATGCGGAAGGAGCTCATAGTATACACCAGAAGGAGTTATTGTTCTATAGACAAAATGGGGTAACCATAAGACCCTACCGCTGAAGTCATGGCACTGTTGAGGGAACTAACCAGAAGTCAAGCTCAACTCAACGAAACAATGGTCAAAGGGGAACAACGACAAAAACTCATGGAGGATACATTGCGAAAATTGGACTTGGGTAGAACAAATGGAGATCATAATGGACAGTGCGATAATTCGATCACTGGAAGGCCAAACCCATTGTGCTCACATTCTCGACATTTCCTCAGAGAATAGAAGCGCCTCGCAGAGAGCAAGAACCTACTTTCCAGGAGTTGCAAGAGTAGTTGAGACAAGACTGGAAGGATGCGAATTTTGAGGGAGATTTATCCTTGAGGGATTATATAGATCTTTGAATGAAATAATCGGGTGGCAAAAGTCGTGGCTACTACAATGATGATATCAAACAGAAGGTTGGCAAGATAAATTTGTCATCCTTTGATGGGACCGAGGCAACATCGCCACAAGCATGGGTACAGAAAGCATCTACCTACTTCCATCTTAACCTGATGCTTGAAGATGAGGCCATCAAATTTGCAACACTTCACCTAGAAGGGGTCGCTCACAAATGGTGGCATCATGGAATGGTCACCCTCAGCCAGGATCAAATAACTTCATACATTGAATTCACAAAGAGGCTTATAGACCATTTTGATGGGAAGGATCAGGAGCTCAACTTCAAGGAGTTGGCTCAACTGAAGCAATTCAGACCAGTGGACAGTTACATTACAGAATTTCAAAGACTGTCTATGTTGGTGACAGACATCTCAGAGAGGAGACTGGCGGTATTATTCATGGATGAACTGATGGAACCCCTAAAGGGTTGGGTGAAAGGGATCAACCCCAACACACTCACTGAAGCGATTAAGAAGACACGTGACATGGCCGCATCTTCTTCCAAGAATTATTCACATACCAAACCACCCCTCGCCCCGAAGGAGAAAGATAACAAATCCTATTAGAAGAAGCCATCGTTAGATGAGGCCACAAGATAGGAGCTCAAGAGAAGGAAGCTCTATTTCACCTGCCAGGAGCCATGGGAGCCAAGGCATCGATGCTTAGACCAAAGGGAAGATCCATTACATTGAGGTGATGTTTGACGGTGAGGAGCATGAGGAATTTGAGCCACCAAAGGGAGGAGTCCATAGAGGAAATAAATCATGTGGAGAAAATTGCCACACTGGTACGGAGGGGAGGCGTCACTGCAGCATTGGCTAGCACCCCAAGATGCAATGTGTTTCAGGTGCGTGGTACACTCTAGGGGCAGCGAGTCATAGTCATGCTCAATAGTGGGTCCACGCTCAACTTCATCAACTCATTGCTTGTCACTCGGAGACTCGGAGGAGCTTGCGTACAGAACATGAAGGGTTCGAAGTCAAGGTGTGGGAGGAAACCTCTTGTCATGCACTTATCTGGTTCCGCAACTAAGCATCACCATGGGAAACTACACGGGGACAAATGATTTCTTTGTGGTAGATCTGGATGATATGGATGTTGTATTGGGCATTCAGTGGATGGAAACCCTTGACCAGTACACACAGAGTTTCAAAAGGATGGAATTCTCATTCGAAGTGGATGGCAAGAAGGTGGTACTGAGAGGGATGTCGAATGGCAGTCCAAGGGAGATTCCAACGAAATGGATGGAAGCAATTTTCAGACATGACGAGGTCGTCTGGGCAGCACACTGCTTGGTCTCAACCGAACCATTGAGTGGGTGACAAGCATACTACCATGATGATGATCTTTAGGCAATGTTGGACAAGCACAGTTTGGCTTCCACAGACATTCCACCTGGTATTCCCCCACATAGAGGTTTTGAACACACCATCAAGCTGGAGGAAGGAGCCAAGCATGTTATCACGATGCCCTATCGCCATCCCAAAAAGTTTAAAGAAGAAATAGAGAAGACAATCCAGGAACTCCTCAACAAAGGATGGATCAGGCCTAGCTCTAGTCCCTCTACATCCTCGTTGGTATTGGTAAAGAAGGACAGGTCCCTCAGGATGTGTGTCACTTACCATGCATTGAACAAGAAGACTATCAAAAATCGATACCCCATTCCCAGGATCGATGAGTTGTTGGATGAACAACATGGAGCAGTTTATTTCTCCAAAATTGATCTTCGCTCCGGATACCACTAGATCCGCATGAGGGAGCAAGATGTCGAGAAGACAGCTTTCCGTTGCCACTACGGACACTACGAGTTCTTGGTCATGCCATTTAAGTTGACCAATACTCCGACCACTTTCCAGTCCTGCATGAACCACATCTTCAAAAAGAAATTGCGCGAGTTTTTGTTGGTATTCTTTGATGACATACTCATTTACAGCAAGACCTAGAAGGAACATCTGAAACATTTGGACGAAGTATTAGGGATCATGAAGTCACAAGCATTGTTTGCTAGAGGTCCAAATGCGAGTTTGGGATGACCGAGACCTTGTACTTGGGTCGCGTCATCAGTGCTCGAGGGTACAGGTGCATTAGGAAAAGATTCAGGCGATTCTAGATTGGCCCCCACCCAAGAAACTCTCGGAGCTGCGTGGATTCTTTGGATTGTGCAGTTATTACAGAAGGTTTGTGAAGGGATTGTCATAGCTTGGCGCACCACTGACAGATCTAACAAAGAAGGGATCCTTCCATTGGGATGAGCGGGTGCAGCACACCTTCAACAAGTTTGGGGAAGTCATGAGTACGTGTCTAGTATTGGAACTACCAGACTTCACTCACCCCTTTTCCTGGAGTGTGAAGCATCGAGTGAAGGCATTGGAGCGGTGTTAATGCAAGACCGTCACCCCATTGCGTTCGAGAGTCAAAAGCTCTCGCGAGCGGAACGACTGTACTCCATTTATGACAAGGAGATGCTCGCTATCATGAACGCACTTGCCAAGTTTCGGGGAGCAAAATTTGTTGTGCAGACAGACCGCAAAAGTCTGAGATATTTCCTGGAGTAGGACTTGAATGAGCGACAATAGAAATGGGTGAGCAAAATCCAAGTATATGATTTTCATATTGAGTACGTGAAGGCAAGAATAATGTGGTAGCTAACACCCTGTCAAGAAGACCTTCCATATGTTCTTTGTCACAAATCTCGACAGATTGGAAGGCACGTCTATTGGTTGCGTACTCCAAGAATTCTTTTGCGTGCGAATTGATGGATGGACAAATACAAAATGACAGGTACAAGGTGATTGACGACATCATCTACTACAAGGATAGAATCTATTTGGTACCTGAATCGAAGATGAAGGAGAAGATTATGAGGGAAGTTCATGACTCGCCTCTCGCGGGACACCCCGGGTACCTCAAGACAGATAGGCAAGTTCGGGAGAGGTTCACTTGGAAGGGATTGAAGGATGATGTCCTATAGTACGTGCAGGAGTGTTCCACTTGCCAACAGAATAAATCCGAGCATACGTTGCCTGCAGGATTACTACAGCCCTTGCCAATACCTGATCAGAAATGGGAGATCACAATGGATTTCATCACTAGGCTTCTGAGAGTGCAAGGGGAAGATTGCATTTACGTCGTGGTGGACCATTTGACCAAATATGCCCATTTCTTTGCCATTCCCACAGGATGCCAGGAAGCTCAAGTGGCCGAGTTGTTTTCTGGGAGATGTTTCGCTTGAATGGCCTCCCACGGAACATAGTCAATGACACGGATAGTCGTTTCCTCAACATCTTTTGGATGGATTTATTTCAATTAGCAAGAATGGAGCTTTCGTCGAGTACGAGCTACCACCCACGGATGGTTGGTTAGACAGAGATTGTGAACAAATGGTTGGAGGGCTACCTCAGGAACTACGTTTCCGCACAGTAGAAGGTGTGGGTCCATTGGTTGCACTTAGGAGAGCACTGTTACAACACTACCTATCACATGTCAATAGGTATGTTTGATGGAAAATTGTCATCGATGTCAAAAAGAATACTATACCATATAGCCATTGATGTCAAAATCAGAGATCCATGACATTATCCGAGAAAGAAGATACTCAAGATGTAGAGATATATAAACCGTGAAGACAATATATCAAAGGCAATATAAACCGTGAAGACTCATGTCAGTATGCTTGAGATGCATAAGTTTGTATGTTGGTTATGCTAGTATCAGAATGTCTGATTTACTGCCATCACAGTCTTTGTTGCTTCCAATGCTGAAGGTGGTGCTGACTGATGCTGCTTCTCCAATATGAAATCGCAGATGTGGATGTATGTATCATTGCAAAAGAATGCTCTCACTGTATGATATGACACAGCAGATGTGTCACTGCTCAGAAACGTTCACTGCTATGATACTACAGATATATGTCGTTGCTTAATGGTGCCAATACTACTATGATGCGACTGATATGTATCGTTGCTGCTCAATGATTTTATCACAGTGAGATGCCTCTGGTATAATACTTCTGATGTTCTGATCTATTGGGAGAGAGGTCTTGATAGCAATGATTTCGCCAAGATACATTATCGATGCTATTAATGTCTTCTGCTTTTGGTCAATATAGAAATTGCTATGATTATCACTGATATAATTAGAATTGCCGAATGTATTGAATTGATATGTTGATCATTTTCTGCAAGGATATCAATATTGCAGATCTTGAATTACCAATTTTGTCTCCTAGGAAACTTCACCAAGTTGGCTGAGCATACTGTTATTTATAGAAGGTTGAATATTAAGACACACATCGATATGCAATGAAGATATATTTCATACAGTGAAGATACAACAGTATATGAATATTAATCAGTATACGAACAGGTCTACGAAGATTGAATGTATGGCAACAGCAGCATACATACGTATGCAGATAAACAGCAAACAGAGACGTATATATACGAAGACAATAAAAGTGTATATGCATCAATATGCAGCATATGTTGAAGACAATAGATATTATATCGAAGGTTAAACACAAAAAAATACAAAGACAAACAGTGATAATCTTCCGATCAAAATAGTATATAAGTATTTTGCGAAAAAGTTACAGCGGTATAAACATCGAAGAATATATGTTGAAGATTTCCATCAAAGAAGATAAAATATTAATACGGCAGAGATACACGGCAACAGGGATATAAGTTTTTAATAAAAGACAATGATTTTGTAGACTAATCATTAGACAAGACAGCGATTGTGTTTAATAAAAAATTCGCAAATGATTAAATATACAAAGGATGCGATCATTCAGTTTGTTACGTGAAAGCAAGAAAACGTTTCATTAAGATGCCTCTTAAAGAAAGTCACATCCATTAAGAGAAAGATGAGGGTATTTATATATTGAAATAAGATTTCGAAGTATAGAGAAAGAAGTGTGTGTTTTTAAGAAGAAATAGATATCGGTGGAAAGCAGATATATGTATATATCAGACTTATTAATCTGATATATGTATCAGAATTAATGCCAATATAATAAAAGGGATTTTATATAAATAATATATATAAGAGATAAAAGTTAAAGTTAAAGTGTGGAAAAAGAAAATGTATAGTGGAAAACTATATCAGGCATATTGAAGGAGAAGAGTAAGTAAAATAAAATATGTGTGAGATATGATAAAGATATATCATATAAACAAACAGAGATATAATATGTGCAGATATGAAAGAATAAAAGTGCAGATTTGAGAAAAGGATAAGTACATTCAAGGCAGAATTATATGAAGAAATTAAGGACAGGCTTGTATGAAGAGATTGCAATGTCCATCATCAGTTGAAGAAAGCAACATTGCCAAGGTGGAAGAGAAATTTATGTGCAGTGGGTTGGTGCTCACGAAGACAGTGGTGGGAGTTGGTGCTTCCAGTAGGTCGGTGCCTGCGAAGTGTGGGAGTTGGTGCTTCCAGTGAGTCGGTGCTCATAAACATAGGGGTTGGAGCCTCTAGTAGGTTGGTGCCTACAAAACATTGTAAAAGAACAATATTATATAAAAGCAAATTATTTTGTGGTTTTCTCCCATATTGGGTTTCCACGTAAATACTGTGTTCATGTGCATAACTATTTATTTGAGTAATTGAAGTTATCTTTGAATAAAAGCATTTAAATTTTAAAAGATTATTATACTGATTCACCCCCCCCCTCTCAATATAATCGTGTGCTCTTCAATATCGCCCTTCAAGGCACTTTATGGTTAAGAGCCTTTGTCATTTGTGGATCTGGCATTAGGCGACAGTCGTGCACCAAGAGCTAAGGTCTGGCTGCACGAAAGTTTGGATATCCTGAGATCTCTCAAGGACAACCTGCAGAGGGCTCAGAATCAACAGAAGATGTATGTTGACCGACATAGGGTAGAACAGAGTTTTGAGGTAGGAGATTTGGTTTACCTTTGACTACAGTCATACAGATAGTCATCCTTAAAGAAAAGTGGTGTTGAGAAGTTGAGGCCACACTTCTATGGACCCTACAAAGTGGTTCGAAGGGCGGGTGAAGTTGCCTACGAGCTGGAGCTTCCCGAGGGAAGTTGGATTCACAATGTGTTTCATGTTTCCTACCTTAAAAGGGCAGTCAATCAATGTGTCACAGTTTCTAAGGACCTCCCACCAATGGACAAAGAAGGAAAACTTATTTTGAAGCCCGTAGAGATCCTCGACATCAGAGAGAAAAAGATGAGGTCGAGCACCATCAAGGAGTACCTAGTTCGTTGGAAAGACCTACCGATTGAAGATGCCACATGGGAAGGCAAACAAATCTTGGAGCACCCGAGTCTGCAATTGCTTGAGGGAAAGCAATTCTTAGGTCGGGAGGACTGTAATGTCCCTAATATAGTTAAATAATTTAATTAAAATTAATTGTTGTATGGCCCCAAATTTAATAACTTTCGGGCCCCTTTATTTTATTAGTTAATTTTATGTTTTGCAGTGTCGGCTCGTTAGTAACACTTCAAGAAGTTTCCCGAAGCCCATTTATAAGGCTGAGTCTGGCATAGTTGTAGGTATCGCCAATCTTATGTTTTCTTTGTAATTGTGAATTCCAGTTGGAGTTCTATTCTGTTGCAGTTTTAGAGGTGCAAGATCCTCCCTATTCTGTAATTGCAGTTTCAGTGGGAGTAACTCCACCCTAATCTGCCTATTGTCCGAATTTGTTAAATATTTATTTACCCAGTTCTCAAATTGTTCTGTGGTGTTGATCTGCTTACATTCTAGCAATAATAATATTGTGACTTTGAGATATCAGTGCGTCATCGATTAATAATACCTGTATGGAACAGTACAAAGGAGATCGTCATACTTCCCAACGTCACCATACAAACAAGACAATTACCGTATGGCTTAGTGTTGTATTTGCACGGGCAAGGCAGGCTTTTTACACGAGCAAGGCAGGCTTTGACCGTACAATCAAAACTGTACGGAGATAGGCAACCCGTACAATGGAAACAAATCACTCCATGCACCTTAAATTGTCGTATGGAAGGCACAATCACAGTACGACTTGGAGTTTCCATACGGAGCATACCAACTCGGGGTTTGACTTATATGGTGTATTTGATCGTACGAGCACTAGACTGTGTCATACGTGAGTTGACAAAGGGTAAAAAAGCACTACGGAGGGTTGTCGTACGGCTAGGTCTCTCAAAGGGACATTACAATGTAACTCTCCGCATCATACTTCTTCAATTAGTAATCGGTTTGTTATGCCAAGTATGCTCCTTCATGCTATTAGTTGATTATGCTAATTGACTTAATTAGTCTATTAGGATATTCCAATCATCGACTTGACTTAGTCAATTCAAATATTAACTTAAATCTGATTTATAACCTTTATAGCCAATCAGCTGATATGAAAGGGAATATGAATTACGTATGGGCTACGCATGGTGATATGAAATGGGGAAATGATGGAATTGAATTATGAAAGCAGCTGTAGGGTAGTGGGGAAAATGCAATATATGTGAAATATGGAAATCGTTACCAAGCAATGGTAACACTGGTTATTTAATGTAATGTGGAATATGATGTGCACACAATGGTGACGTATGGAGATGCATGGCTCACATGGAACATGTGAAATATAATGAATATGAACGCAATTTTATAGCTTCTTATGCACTCATGAATACAAGTTACATGATGATGGGTGGACCTATCCGACCATCATGTCACCTGTCCTTCACGAAGTCAACATGATTGTACCGTTTAAGAGTGATCAAAGGATTGATCACTTTTAGATAGTATCATAACAATACTGGCTGCATGGAGTATTGATGTCCTGATGATGGACTAAGTGCATCAACATCGTGTAATCGGGAACCTTGATAAGGTTCACTTATTTCTAAATATATATTATACAATTTTTGTACAAGTGACAAGGTCTGCCACCCCTCGTCATAATATTGACTTTGTTCATGAAGAATGCAAGTAATTTGAAATCAGGGACATCACAGTCTTCCTGTCTATCGACATCTGTCTTTTTTTTTCCTTCCTATTCCCTGATTTGATTTGCATATCCTACCTTTCAGATCTGCTCAAATACATTTCTTTATGACTATGAGCACAATGTGCCTATGTCTTCTGTAAGGATATATTTGAGTGTGTTGTAATGATGTATTTATATCTGCTGCAATAATATATCTATATCTGTTGTGATTTCTTACACTTAGTTGGATGGATATTTATTGAAT
Organism: Chamaecyparis obtusa; assembly: GCA_027943335.1. Taxonomy (NCBI): domain Eukaryota; kingdom Viridiplantae; phylum Streptophyta; class Pinopsida; order Cupressales; family Cupressaceae; genus Chamaecyparis; species Chamaecyparis obtusa. The sequence goes on along the minus strand of BSBK01001857.1, from coordinate 83,479 downwards.
GTCCACCTCTCCATTGCCCCCCTAAAACTCTCATTTTATACGCCATAGATGACTCTTCCCCAAAAAATCCTACCCTTAAAAGGAGGTCGGCCAGCAAATATAATCAAAATTTATTATATTTATTATATTAATTTCCTATCGCATCTGGTTGATTTATTATATTAATTTCCTATTGTTCAGCAATCTGGTTGTTTGAACAAGGAGGGTCAGCTGCCTTCTATTAATTTTATTGACCTAAATTCCTAACCAAGTTGGCCTTACATATGTAGTGTTCGCCCTGATTATACTGTTGCACTTACCCCACAAAAACCCTAGGTCGTCCCTACTACAAAAAGCTGTGATCTGACTTACATCAAACCTTAGGTCGGCCATATTTGAGAATTTGCAACTCGGTAATTATTTAACATATGTCCCAGTTGGTCCTTTATGTTTTTATGGTATTAGCTCGCTATTAATATGGGTTCTGTCTAGTTTATGGATATCACAGATTTCTGAAACTGTATTCTTATTTGCTTGCTCAGTAATGCCCGATGTGTCCTCTCCCTTCGATCTGACTATTGGATTGCATATAAATATCTTCCCATAGATAGTGAGAAGTCACAAACCCTTATGTGCTTACAACTGTTTGTAAGCGAGGTGACTGTTCATAATTAATGTTTTACTTAACCTAATATGAGGCACCACATTGGGTTGGCCCCATTAACAATTTTATATATTAATTACTAAACTCAAATACTAGACGTTGCCTTATTGTATTTAATCATTGTTTATAAACTGTAATCATTGCTTCTGTTTGCTTCTTTCATATTTCATTTTCTGTCTCTGTAATGACCACTCTCAGAAAATCGAGTTTCTGCTAAATGCTGTTAGCTCAGGTATTACTCATGTTGGGGAGATGACAGAACATTCACAAGAAGATAATGGAATAAGTAGAATCTATATGAAGATCATTCAAATAGATGTGCAGCAATAAGCATGATGTATAAATGACCATCATCTGTTGAAGAAACCACACAAAAAATAAAACTTTGATTTGGAATTCAGTGCTTCCTAAAAGGAGAGATTGGTGTCTTTCGCTATGTTGGTGCTTAGCTGAGGGGGTCGGTGCTTATGAATTGAGGGGATTGGTATCTCATGTGTGTTGGCGCCTTCAAATATTGTAAGAGATTTCTATCTATAAAGCAATATTTTGTCATGGTTTTCTCCCGCAAGGGTTTCCACATAAATCTTGTGTTCTCCTTGTGTTGCGTAACTTTTGCATCTTATGTTGTTAGTATTGTTCAAATGATATGCTGATGGTATTAAGTTTGAAAAAGTAAAGATTTTTGTTATATTGATTCCAACCCCCCCACCCCAGTATAAAAGTGTGTTCATTAGATACCACCTTCTCTCTTGAGATGCAAGGTGCCAAACTTGGTGACCCCTTCTTCAAACATCATATTCAAAGAGATGTGTCCGATTTCTGGAACCAAGCTCTTGCTGAACAACTATTGGATCCATCAAAAGTTGGAACAGTGATATTCCCAAGTGGTGTTTAATGTCCTTTCGTGGTTGCTCACCATACCTCCTCCTAAAACTATTTCTTCTCTTCTCTCATTTATAAAGGACATGATAGTATTTTATAAAGAACATGTCTCTTTGCATGGAAATGCTTCAGGCATTGTATTCATCTTGAAGACTTCTTATTTCATCTCCATGATTGGGTTGCTCTTCTTCTGTGGGTGCTGCCCCTTCCTTTACCATAAATTTGGCTATAAAAGGTTCTTGGATTTGGGTTAGCTGAAACCCTATCACCACTAGAGATGCTCCCTTCAATCCCATTTTGAATAGGTCTACTAGCACTCAGCTATTGTTCAGTCCTCTTAGGAGCTGGACTATCTCAACTATGGTGTCCCTCATATTAGCCTGAAACTCCTTGCTCTCACTAGTGAAATCCCAAGAGTTGTCTTCATCTGTATCGCCCATGGCCGCCTCTTTCCTCTTTTCTGTTTTCTGATACCTCAATCCTCTGCCACTAACACTCATGAATATGCATACACACACAAGCTGGCAAAATGCAAACCTTTGATACCAATGTAAGAGCCCAAGGTTTTACTTGTAAGTAAAATAGATGAGATGCAATGTAATCTCAAAGAAGCAAGCAGTATGAATGTGATAGCATTGTAAACTGAAACTAAAACTTAACCAACAGACAATGAAAACTCAGACACTTCTTATCATTATAATAAACAGGAGTGATAATAATCAGTTCATGTTTTATCAAAGGTTTGATCATGAATGTACAGTATAATTTTGTACATGACGGATCTGTCAGTTTGATGAGAGCTTGCTCTAATTGATCCCTCAGAGGTAGATCTGCTATGATTCCCCTCCATAGCTTAAGTTTGCACCAAGTGGTGATCACACAACTGGGATAGGAGTTCACCCTCACAAGCACATTGAGGCATGTAACCCTCAAGTTTTGGCCTCTTTATACAGGAGTTTGTCAACTTGTTGCTTCCTTGATGTGCTGGTGTCCTACTAATGAATGCTTATGCTCAGTTGAAGCGGTAGCCAATAGATGGATGACTTCGTCCTTTTATGTATTTTGCCTTAAAGTATTCTGCTTGCCAAACTGAGGTTTGTGTTGTCTAATTTGTGTGTCAACTAAGACTGACAAATTGAGCATCTGATGTAGGATGTTGGTGGCATTACACTTCCAAACGGCACTCCCATTTATATGCACCATCATACATCACTTGCTTTGTTCAAGACATTTTCAAGGGTGTGCAAGTTTATTGGCTTGATGGTGAAGGGTGCTTATAAGAACTTTTTTTGAACCCCATGATGTGTTCATGCATTGAACAATGCCTTGAAGGACATTGGGAAGATAGATTGGCGAAGGCAATGGTGTTAGAGGCTAGAGATGTGCAGACGGTCATTTGCAACCATCACACATCACTTGCTTTTTTCAAAACATTTTCAAGGAAGGAATTCCTCAAGCCCATTGACACTAGATATGCCAGCTACTTGATTTTGTTAGAGAGGATGCTTGAGGTTTAAGATGCTTTACAATTAATGGTGGTCAATGTAGAGTTGGGTAGATGGCAAGAGGCAAGCAACAAAAGGAATAAGTATGAAACAAAAAATCGTTGATGATTGAGAGCATAGGCTGCCTCCATCACATCACAATTGGTCTAAGATGCTCCTCAAAAATTACCAGAGTAGGGTCCTTTCTATGAATTGTTGGCTTGATCTGCCCAAGCATGCAATTCATTGCAAGAAATGGGAAAGTGCCTTTGTCTCATGATGAAGGGGTGAAAAAAGGCTTCTTGAAGACTAGTGCAAAAAAGTATACTGAAGAGGAATATGCTTTACTTTGCATATAGTGGCTTGCATTTGTCAATCATTGTGGCCCAACCTTCAGCAAACTGGAAGCAAGGTCGGATAGAGCTATATTAGCTCAAACTGACCCTATTGGATGGTGGACGTGGCATGGCAAGGATGCACCAGAGTTGAAGTTACTTGTCCTTTGTCTTTTTTCACGGATTGCCAATACCTCTATTGCAGAGAAGATATAGTCCACTTATATCTTCATCCAATCAGTCAAGAGGAACAACCTTACCACTAAACAATCAAAGAAGTTAGTAGTTATAAACAGTGCTTTGCAGCTACAAGATCAACAAACTCCTGAGTATCCTCAAACTGTAGCCTTACATTAGGATGTTGATCCCAAAGATGCTATATCGATCAATGAGGAGACACATGAGGGATTGGTTGGGGTTCCATTCCCTGAGGAAACCCCTTGTACTAGCAGTGACTCAAACTCAAGCTCCAATTTTGATTTAGACCCACCAGTTGCATCTATTGATCAGGGATAGCCAGATATTTTCTCTATTTGTGTCATTTTATAGTTGACACTTGGAGCCTTTGGGCATTTTGTTATAATTTGTATTAATGTGTATGCACATTGACAATGAAAGGATTTGAGTTTTGTTAATTTGTTTGTCATTTCTCATATGAAATCTCAGTTCAAGTCTAATGTTATGTATTAAGCTTCTACAATGTCTACAATGAATGCTTTATCAATGTTGTGATATGAATATTTGAAGTTTCTCTATATTTTAAAAAAAAATCCCTTTTTTATAGCCATCCCCTAACACCCACTAAAATATGGCCCAGAAATACCCCAGTCCTAGAAACACATCTTGCTGTCCCCCGTCATCCCCGTCCCTCAAACTTGGGTGAGCATAGCTTGGAAGCTTGGTAGGAAGAATGACTCAATTTAGTTCATCATAATTAGTAATGTAGAAATGATGAATCTTCATAGAATTTTGCTCATAGATTAAACAGAAACATGTGTCTCCCGATGGAACTCAAGATCAAGACAATACCTAAATATTGATATTTTGGGATGTTGCAGCGGGTGTGACATTAGATCACATGTTGGAATAGAACGAAAAATGAGGCTTGATTTTACTATAAAAGGCCAGCTATGGATGAAGTGGTTATTCACTTACAAAATGTCATAAACGTCAAACATGTTATGGGCAGAAAAAATATGTGAGCATTAGATGCATTGAGAAAGTTGTTTTTGAAAAAGCACTTGACACTGTTAACATGGTTGGGGGCAACTGCATGCCTGAGCATCTTCTAAAGTTCAGAAAGCTTCAGATTATTGACCTTAGTACAAATACAGATTATGAAGAAAATCTTGTAAACAGTCTTCTAAAACATCTTCTGTTGGTAAACATTAAATTGATCAAGATAAAGAAGATTATCACTGCCAAGGCCTCTATGAGTCTACAGATTTTAATTATATTCCACCGTAAACAAATATCAATGTCTATGGTCATCGTGTTCTCACTTGAAGTAGATATAAGCCCAAAACAAAAAATAGGCTACAGCATTCAAACAACTCCTAGAAAATCTAAAAGACACGTGGCATGTTATACCAGAAGATACATCAAGACCAAAAATACAAAAGAGTCTCTCATCTCAAAGACAAAAGCCTGCCCCACTTATTGTGTCAGAAATATGGAAGAGAATATTATTTCCTATTCATTATAGTGCATCTATTTCTAAATTAAGCATTATGAACTTCCTGAAACTCAAGAAAGGTATATAATATATATCATATATCCTCAGACAGACTTTGAGCATAAGGAGATAACATATGCATTAAATCGTGACAAAGAATAGCCATCTTGAACCCTTCTCCTACTTCCGATTGTTTCCAAACATTTGCATCTATGTAAACTGACTAATTACTTTTATTTTACTGTATATGATACACTAGCTCCCTGAGAAAAAGATGACTATCTACTAGTTATTCTATGCAGTTGAAAGTTTTCAATGATCATTGCTTTTGATCTCAGGGGAAATCTAGACAATCATACTTTTCCATACATCACGATCTTGTGGATCATCCCGATAAACTGGTGTTGCAGACCATATAAAATAACCTCCTGGTCTGAGAATCCTATTAATCTCCAACAAAGGTTTGCCACCTGCGATTAAAAATCATAGTCAGTGTACTGTTCCAAAGAGGGTTCTAACTACAAACAGGAAAAATTATTGGTCTTGGAGAAAAAGTACCTTAAAATTACTATTTTAGAAATTCTAGAATACTGCAATCAATTTTAATATAATTATTCAAATAAACTTCTGTAGAAAATTTCCTTTGCTCTCTATAGTGGCTACAAAAACTCAACAAATAGGTCAACCTTTCTCTAGCGAGAACATCCCCACGTAAGGTTAACTAAAAGCATAAATCCTGAAAAATAAGTCATGCTTACCATCGCCATACCAATGCACCCTACACCGTGCACAATGTATCACATCATATACATTGCTTGGGAAAACAAGCCTTTGTGTACCAATAACTAATAAAATAGCCGGAATTCCTCGCTCAAGAGCAAACTGAATTTGTGCTTCATGTTCATCTTTAGGAGCAAATGACATTGTCAAGACACCTTTGTCAAGAAGATGTCCACCAAAACTTGCCACACCACAACCCACATCTAGCACAACTCTTGTTTGTTTTCCCCACGCAATAATTGGGAAGATCTGCTTTTCAAAAAGAGAATTAGTTACATTAGTGGATACTTGAATCGGCCTTAGAAGAGTAGATTATGTTAAGTTTGACTGCCAGCATTCATTTGTATACAAATATCATCAAACTACTATAATTTTTCCAAAACAGACTTTCTCACCAAATTTAAAATAAATAAAAGTAATTTTATTGCACTCTTACCAGTAGCGCATGAACATCTGCATGTGTATACATGATTCTGTTATAAAGCATCAAACATTTTATCCATATAATGCTTAAGAGGAAAATTCAATAGATAGTTTGAAACTTTGATCCACCTCTTTGGTAAGAATCAACTTTGAAAATCATGTTGAACCTTCCAAAGATCAATAAATTATAAAATCCACACCTCTGACCTGTTGTGAGGTTTTCACACCATTGCCCCATTGTAAATGGGGACCCCCTCTTTTTTGCCTTCACAATAGGAGTGGTTGTCTTAGGTGGTTTTAGTTGGCAACATTTTCAAGTCTCCAAGTCAAGGAAATAGTTTTGAGCAAATTTGGCTTGTTGAGAAGTAAAGTCTATCTGGGATGTAAGCAAAAGTTGGGCTAAGCTATGTTGATATTTTGGCCTTTACGGCAAATATCCACAACTTGGATAATAATAATAATGAATATAGAATATATTATTCTATACATTTCGATATACATAAATAATAATAATAAATAAAAGGGTTATTTATTATTTATTGTTTATTCATTAAAATCGATTTAATTATTATTATTATAAGTGCAAATATACTTGGGAGGGCCCAAGTTGCCATCAAGGATATAATAAATAAAAGATTTATTTATTATATAAACCCAGGTCGGCTTACCTTGTTTTGGCGCCATTTTTTGTTGATCTCATATATATGGTGATCCGATTCTTGGGAGAAGAATCATCAAAAACATAACATGCATTCTTCCCTCCCAAGAATCATCTAAGGCAGCAGCGAATTGCATAAAGGCAGGAGCGAATTCTTCAAGGACAGCAGGAAACACCATTAATAAGGCAGTAAGTTCATCATTAAGGGACAGAGAATCTCAGTCCAAACTGCAGCAATTCTTTTGCCCTAATTGTAGCATACCGAGGTGCTAATTCTGGAGCAGAAATCAAGGCAGACTTGCATTGGCATTGATCTGATATTAGGCCAAAAAAAATATCAGATTGAAGACATATTGGAAGCGCTAGATAGGCTGACCTAACCGGACCAGATCTGAAGGTTATATCAAAACCACAATCCGGGTACTATCTCTCCTTGCTCTTAATCATTTCTTTCATCATGTGCTTAGTATTGAAAGATCTCTATAGATTGAACATTCCTAGATAAATCTGGAAAATATTAACATGGTATCAGAACCTAGGTAGAGGAAAGATCTTTTCAGATTTAGGAATACAAACTAACTCTTTCAAAACTATGAAACTTTATGGCAACTAGGGTTTGGTCTGAAATTGTAATAAGGGTTTTGATTTACAATTGGTTGCCTCTATGGGAAATCTTATTAATTATCATTGGCTGGGAAGATATGGGTAGTAGATCATCTTGAATTAAGTACATGACATGTATGATTTAGGAGTAAGATCGTTCCCTTTTGGATTGATTTAGCTTAACGGCATATTGTTGATTGGATCATTGGTATATGTTTCTATGTAGGAAACTCCTTGGCTTTTACCTCTATGTGTGGTCACATCTCTTTTGCATAACACTTGGCTTATGTTAGCATACCCTTCTTCACTGTTATGGCTGAGTCTATATATGTCCTATAGTTGAGACATATTAATTTTGGTATAGCTGGATAATTATTTCATATATCACATTTATGTGTGAAAGCACACTTTATGTTGCCTTAACATATTTTACATTATGGAAACATACATAACCATTTAACTATCATTGACTGTCTATAAGAAGGAAGTACTTCGGTACATTGACAGCATTGGGTTGTGTTTTACATCAGCGTTGATTTAATCTGGTATGTATCTACTGCATATTGAGAGGGAGTTTTTCTATATGCAGCTGTGGCAACTTACATAGCTATCTATCCATTTGGTGTACATTATACTAGCTATTGTGTGAGTTATGCTTGAGAGAACTGCAGCATACTACCTTATTGGCCTATTCATTACGGAAGCATACATTGGCTATTTATATATGGATTCAGAATCACAAGATCTTATTAGCATTATCCTTCCTTTACTGGTTGAGGAAGTTTTAACCTTTTTAGAGGGTGGAGATAGGATCATCCAAAGGGAGTAGATCCCTTGAGTATTATATACCCTGGGGTAGCTAAATTGTGGGTATATGGTTTAAGAGGGAGTTCAATTATGGGCTCACCTTCACCTAATTTTGTTATGAACTCTTTATGTCTTGTTGATCATATGTATGGGTAGGATTATACCTCACTGGCTTGATCATCATAACTAGTTAGTTTTGATATATGATTGCATAGCTGATTGGATCAGCTGGTTAGGAATGTCTTATTAGCATAATTGATTATTCGTTTTAGCTGATTGGCGTAACTGACATTTCATTATGTACATTATGCATGAATGGATGCATACTTCAGGTTGGCATATGGAACATACACTACATTAGCATCTGTTATGCTTATATCATGTATGAGGAGTATACCTTACATCTACATTGACATATATTTCTGTTATGTGGGTACAGACTTTACTTTGACATATGTTAGATCTAACACTGTTCTGGGAACATTCACAATTGATTGTTAGATTAAGTGTTTGATGCATGGGTGCATACATTATTGATTAATTGGCATATATTGTATATGTTACATTGTACAATTGGCATATTTCTTGGGAACATACATTATGAAACTTAGAGATAATGTTGTATGCCTGGGAGGATATTTTGTGGACATATGTTTTAGACAAAACTATTGCATCTTGTTGTGATCACATTGCACCTGGTGAAGACTTATGTGATTACTCTTATGCTTGTCTATAGATGCTAGATAAATTATGCTAGTTCTATAAGAGAACTGCATTTGGATATTGACTACTTAATATGATTGTATGGGGCATACATCATTTGTATGCTTTAGCTTGTGAAGCATACTTTAATTATTGTGTATGAATAGATCATACTTTCTTTCATAGCTGAGTCTATATTTACTGATTATAGCTGAGACTATATTACATATGATTCTATGTGTGAACTTTACATTTAACTTGAATCTTATGATCATATTGGCTACTCTTATACTTACGTGGATTCATGAGATGAGATTTTGATTATGAGATGCATTTGGTTGTGTTTGATTCATTTGATTACATCTATGTGTATGGCTAAGTTGTTTCTTATGAATTGGATACTTGGAAAATATCATGGACTTGATATTCTTACTCCGAGCATTTGGTGAATATCATGGATTTGATATTCGTTAGGCCAATGCTCGAGGATATCATTAATTTGATATCTCGTGGATCAGGGATCCACATCCGAGTACTTAGTGAATATCATGGATTTGATATCTGGTGGATCAGGGATCCACTTCTTAGCATATGGTGGACATCATGGATTTGATGTCTGGAGATCATCGCTCCGAGCATTTGGTGAATATCATGGATTTGATATTCGTTAAGCCAATGGTCGAGGATATCATGGATTTGATATCTGGTGGATCAGGGATCCACTTCTCAGCATATGGTGGACATCATGGATTTGATGTCTGGAGGCCATTGCTCCAAGTACTTGGTGAATATCATGGACTTGATATTCGTTAGACCAAGACTCGAGGATATCATGGATTTGATATCTTGTGGATCAGGGATCCACATCTGAGTAATTGGTGGACATCATGGACTTGATGTCGATAGGCCATTACTCCAAGCACTTGGTGAATATCATGGACTTGATATTTGTTAGACCAATGCTCTTAACATCATGGACTTGATGTTGGTATGATGTCATGGACTTGACATTTCTCGAGTCTTGGTGACTAGTGGATTTAGGAAATTCACAAATTAATTGGAAATATCTGATATCATGGACTTGATATCACTTATGGTTGATAAGCATCATGGACTTGATGTTATCATGAATATCATGGACTGATATTCTTGAGTCATGAAGACCAAAGGATCTAGGAGATCCACATTTGGATGGTAAGCATTATATGATATGATGTTTCTCATATGAATATGAGATGTATGATTTATAGTTGTGTTCTCATTGTATCTTGTAGATAGAGATCTACTATCATAGATAAGAGATCTATGGCATCATTGGATTAGGAATCCATTTTTATATGTTTTGAGTCTCGGAGACTTGTGGATTTAGGAAATCCACATCCAGTTAATAAACATCTTGTTAACATGATTTTCATATGGATATGAAATCTATGGTTGGAAAAGATGTAAAAACATATGTGTTCTTCCTATCATAGATATGAGATCTATGATTCTATTGGATATGGAATCCATGTTGTTTATGTTTTTGGCATCTCTATCAAGGGTGATAGAGGGAAATCATTGAATGGATCATTTGCCTCAAGTCCAAGAGGGAGTGTTGATATTTTGGCCTTTACAACAAATATCCACAACTAGGATAATAATAATAATGAATATAGAATATATTATTCTATACATTTCGATATACATAAATAATAATAAATAAAAGGGTTATTTATTATTTATTGTTTATTCATTAAAATCGATTTAATTATTATTATAAGTGCAAATATACTTGGGAGGGCCCAAGTCGCCATCAAGGATATAATTCTATGATTCTATTGGATATGGAATCCATGTTGTTTATGTTTTTGGCATCTCTATCAAGGGTGATAGAGGGAGATCATTGAATGGATCATTTGCCTCAAGTCCAAGAGGGAGTGTTTATATACATAAATAATAATAATAAATAAAAGGGTTATTTATTATTTATTGTTTATTCATTAAAAATGATTTAATTATTATTATAAGTGCAAATATACTTGGGAGGGCCCAAGTCGCCATCAAGGATATAATAAATAAAAGATTTATTTATTATATAAACCCAGGTCGGCCTAGCTTGTTTTGGCGCCATTTTTTGTTGGAGATCTCATATATATGGTGATCTGATTCTTGGGAGAAGAATCACCAAAAACATAACATGCATTCTTCCCTCCCAAGAATCATCTAAGGCAGCAGCGAATTGCATAAAGGCAGGAGCGAATTCTTCAAGGACAGCAGGAAACACCATTAATAAGGCAACGAGTTCATCATTAAAGGACAGCGAATCTCAGTACAAACTGCAGCGATTCCTTTGCCCTAATTGTAGCATACCGAGGTGCTAATTCTGGAGCAGAAATCAAGGCAGACTTGCATTGGCATTGATCTGATATTAGGCCAAAGAAAATATCAGATTGAAGACATATTGGAAGCCCTAGATAGGCTGACCTAACCGGACCAGATCTGAAGGTTATATCAGAACCACGATCCAGGTACTATCTCTCCTTGCTCTTAATCATTTCTTTTATCCTATGCTTAGTATTGAAAGATCTCTATAGATTGAACATTCCTAGATAAATCTGGAAAATATTAACAAGCTAGTCATGGAGATGGAGTTGAAACCAAGTGATTTGTGATGAAATGAGTCAAAACCTTTTGAAAATCCTTGTTCCAACTTCAATTTGATCTTAGAAATTCAAGTGAGGTTGTGGGAGGTAACATTGTTGAAGGCGTGTTGAATCTTGAAATTTGGTTGTGCCTGGAATTTTTTGAAAACTCCCAAAATGTAGAATCTTTGTTTTCACTCCTATGAAGCTGAAACCTATCTCAAACATCCTGACAGTATTTATATAAGCATAACTTAAAGTAAATGTAACTTATACTTAAATGTTATATTTATATAAATCCTTCCGCCTTCTAAGCTGAAAAAATGACTGTGTTGAATTGGGGACTTAACTTGCAAGCAAATTCTCAACACTAGGTCGGAAACCGACCATGTCTTGGGAAAAATCCCAACCCCCAAAATTCCACCCCTCTTAATGGCGAGTTTCGAGTGAAATTTGAGGAGAAAAGTGCAAAATGATGGTTTTTGATGAAAATTGACTAAGGTTTAAAATTTGTACCAAGGACATGGCAGAATTCACCCCTCTTGGGAAAAAACCCAATGGAGGCTGAAATTCCGCCCCCCACCAAGTGAAGAAATCTACCAAATACAATCTAGCCCATGATTATTGCAATTCAAACTTGGTGAAAGATGGATGAAGAGTGGTCTGAATTAACAATGTTTGAGAGGAAAATGACTAAGTCTTGGGAAAATTCCCAAAGACAATAGAATCCACCTATCTCTTGGAAAAATTCCCAAAGACCAAGAGGAATCTGCTGGCCCCTTGGGAAAATTCCCCAACCAAACTCAATTTCTGCCATCCAAACAAAAGTAAAATCCCAGTAACAACTTGACTTCCGCCATGAAATGAGGGTGATTGAAACATGTCTTGAGGCATGGTGGAGATGGAAAACGATGATAAGATCAATGAAAGATAACATTTTGATGAATGAGGATGTAAGAGTGAATCAGATCAGACCCTGAGACAACGTGATCAGATCTTTAAAGAACCAAAATTTTGATCTAAATCATGAGGTAGAAAGGCTGTGAGGTGTTGCGAATTCAAGAGGAGGAAATTTCCCAAGAATGGGCATTTTCCGCCCTTCTCAAAATCCCAACACATTGGCATTTTCCGCACAAGGGTAGATTTGCAGCAAACAAGACATGTAAGGTAGACAAACACAAATTTTAATTCCCATTTTGCCTCGTCTAAGTCGGCCAGTATGGGGAGTAAAAGGATTTAAATTCAATTATTTTATTGGTCCAAATAGACCAAGTTGGCCTCTACATGGGATGTGCCTCTTCATGATGTTGGTCCCCTATACGTAGAGGGCTGGGTCATTTCATTTTCACACCAGCAGATCTTCTCCCTATTTGGCAGCGACCTGTGGTGAAGAGAAGTGAAACATTAACATGACACAAGGTCAACAATAAAGGAGAAATAAACCATTTAAAGGGCAGCAATTCTGGGTGTATATGGGCAGGTTCTTTCAAAATCAGAGATAATGATGGCATGAAAAATGAAATCTGGGCTTGTCATAGATGAAAAACTTGTTTATTTCCCCAGAAATTTAAGAAGAGTTCACAAAAGTCAGAGCTAGGGATATGCAAGAAGAAAGAAAACTTAATCTTGAGCCTAAGGAAATCTATTTTATTCTCTCTTGCTTGATAATAGTGTAATTTTGTTTCATGCTTTAAGATCTCTTTCATTTTGTCTATCTCTTATCATCTTATGAATTTAATGCATTTCTCTCCTTGTTTTGCAAGACCGATTTTGAAGGAGAGGCTTGGAAGGTGAGATGACCTAGACAAGGAGAATGTAGCGAAAAATGGCTCAAGAACTCCAAGCAAGCTAAAGGGTATCAATCCCAAGCTCAAGGACTTCCAAATGAGAAGAAGAAATTAAATCAGGTTGCCCAAGACAAGTTCAAAGATGAAGATCAAGTTCCAAATTTGCAAGTGCAACCAAGTTCAAGTCAAAGCTATGAGAAAAATTACAGAAGACAAAGAAGATTTGAAAAGATGAAGCGATTTGGGAATATGTCGTCAAATTCGAAGGCTTGATAACATTGAGTATCAAGAGATTTTCTCTTCACCAAAAGAATTGATCAAGTCTACAAGATAAGGATGCTGAGGTGGCACCTAGTTGTCTTCTCCAATCAGAAAATTCAAGTTACAAGCACATTCAATCAAATTATTCCAAGTGTTCAATTTTCTCATTGGCTATTAAAGGCAATGTAATTTTCTTATTGGTCCACAGGGTGGTGCCTTCATGTAATTGGTTGACATTATGAAAACCCTAATTAGGGTTTGTAGGGATAAATCTTGGCCCTTGATCTTAAATCGATCTTGGCCCTTCATTGTAATTGAACACCTATAAAAGGCCAAGGCCTTCTCATTTGTAAGAAGTTAGATTGTAGAAGTATTAGAGAGAGGACTAGATTAGAGTAGGTTAGCTAAGGGAGAGACTTGATCAAATTGTTGCTATAATGCTATCAAAGTGATTGATAATTCATTGTTGGTTCTTCATGGTGAATTACTTAATGTTGCTTTGAAGTGTTGCATGGTTTCCTCAATCTTTCACTTGGAGTAGATTTCATTTTATGTTGACGTTGTTTAGTTGAATGAAAGTATTTGTGGATACTTGCTTGACTCAAACAAAACCGGACCACTAGCCTCTTGTTGATTGTAAGTGTGCCTTGTGTGGTTAGCCAATGATTGAAAGCACTTAACTTCAATTGATATTCAATCTTTAGTTTGCATCCATTTGATGGGATTGAAGAGGAGATATTGATGTAAAAACCATTTGAGTATTCCTTAGAAGCTTGCACTAGGTGGGTGGAGTCATTGATAAAGCTACATCTAGTAGAGTCCAAGTTCACCTATGTTTCCTTCCATTCATACTTAGAAGTAGAAGCAGGAGTTAAGTTTAAGTTTAAGTCGAAGTGGAAAGTTGGAAAATCAAACTATATTTTCATTGCACATTGTGAAGCTAAATCTTTAGAAATGCAAGCAGTTGATATCCATTGAATGAATAGTGTAAGTCCCCTAATGATTATCAGCAAATCACATTATTTCACTGAGCGAATATCCGCAATTGAAGGGAACCTTGAAGTCATTTCATGATCTTACTTTGCAAGCTTAGCATAAGAAGTGACCTTATTCAAGAAAGGATTGAGTGTTTAGTGTTTCATCCCAAAGCTTTAAGTATTTGATTATGTATGTTGTAGTGGAACAAAACTCACCTCAACATGACCTACGCAATAAGAGAAAAACAATCCTCTATAACTGTTAGAAAGAAATCTAAGTGTATCCTGAATGAGGGAGTGACTTCAAGGAACCAGACAAAGAATTCAATGGCAGTCAGAGTGTATAGTTTTCGAGTAAAACATCTTTAAGGAAGTACATATATATATATAGTTGAATTCCACAGAAAGTACACGTGTGGGGACTTGGATTTGGCAAGCTCGTGAACTTTTCATTAGACAAATTGAAAGACTGGTGATATTGTATAACATATTTAAACAAGATGAAGGAAAATGATCCACATAGGTCAACTACTTCACTACAAAATACATCGTGTTGCCAAACTAAAGCCTAATGCCAAGATGCTTTTGTACTATAAGAAACGTACAATTGCAAGCATCAAATGTATAAAAAGCAATATTGTATGTACAAAAGTGAACTCGAAGAATATAAAAATAGACAGTGATTTGAGATCTCATATATGATTAGTTGATTTAGATTATTAACAAAAGGAGTTTAAAGGTGCAACTCATGAATCACTTAGGGATCACCCATTCTCCCTCTTTCCAAAGACTTGATCAATTATTTAGTTCGAAATTGGAAAGGTTTCATTTCTTGAAATTAAAAGATATTTGGAAGTTTTGTATACTATTTGAAAGAAAATCCAGCTTGTATATCTAAATGCACGAGAGCAACCAAATCTCCATATAGTAAGATTCATTTATGTAAATACACTTCTTTGAAAGACTTTACACTAAGTTACTGGTTCGGGTTTGGAGACAGGTGCGGGTATGAGAATCCAGCAGGTGGGCACATGAATTTTTTTTTAGGGATTTGGGTGCATATGGGTACATGTGTGTGTGTGCATGTGTGTGTATGTATCATATATACATATTTTAGTCTTGGTAATCCTGTATGCTAGACATGGCAGTAATTTTGAGCAATGTAATTTATAAATGATTCAATGCACTGCCTATATGCTGCTGTGTATTTCTGAGTGCTGCAACTTCCTTTTTAGACCAGTATATGTAATTCTGAGCACTGAAAAGGTCATTTACAAATTGGTACATGCAATGAAATGTCAGAATTTTGTATCACTTTTCTTGTAGATTTTTATCAGCTCTTGCATATTAAAAAGGAACACTGTCATTTCAATTTATGCACAAATACAAGTCTTTTTTGTTCATCCAGTATATGTTTCTCTTCATTTATGAGCAAAGAAATCTGCCTAAACACATATCAAACAATTGTCACAACCAATGAACTCAAAAACTGTGCATTCATGTCATCAAAGAAACTACTAAAAGGGCAAATTTTTAGATCAGACCTAGCAGAGTATTTTACAAAATGCTTGATGCTTGAGATTTAAGCAGTGAAACCCGGGGACACGCACCCAGCCCAAAACCCCAGAGTACCCAATATTGGGACATCCCCAAGACAGGTACTTCGTGTACCGGAGTACCCCGCCGCTCGAGCTCCGTTGTACCATGGCCGCACCCGTCCCCGCACCGCATGGGTAATCCGGAATGCCACTTGGGGACTTCAAGAAGTACCTCGACCGTCCCCTATATGTGACGGGGTGTGGCTGGCCACAGGCATTAAAAAGTGACTTTTTTTTAGTTTTTTTTTCTAATTGGATCCTAAGGAACCTTAAAATGATGTGGGTCCCATATAGGGCCCTCTAAGCCTTCATAAGGCCCATATACTTCATTTGGCATTCACATTTGGCAATCATATTTTTGCAACAGCTGAGAGGAAGGAGTGAAAAAGAGTTGAAAGAGTGATTTTGCAAGTGATTCCAAGATCAAGAGGAGCAAGGGGAGCAAGAAGATCAAGATTCATCAAGCACAAGGTAGGGTTTTTACAAATTTCTTTGTTTTATTTTCAGCTTTTCATTTTTTTTTCTAAAACTAAATGTTGAATGCATTGTTCCAGATTCTTGTTGAAAGTATTTTTATTTTGTAACTTGTTTGAACTTTGATTCTTTGAGTGCATTGTTGTTGTTTTTTTAAAATGATAAATCTAAATGTTTGAAATTTTGAATGCATTGTTATTTTAAATGTTTGTTATTAAGTTAGGCTTAAACGTATTTCAATTTCTAAACTAGGCTGAAACTGCATACCAGTTATTTCACATTTAACAATTTATTTTTATTTTTTTAAATTACTAATTAGGCTGAAATTTATCATTTTGTGAAATGCGGTGTCTAAATGGCCTCTAGTGGAGAAGACATTGAATTGCATTCTAAGGGTGCAAGTTTATCAGAGTATGAGCCTGAGCATGAGGAAAGTGACCCTGGAGCTAATCCAGAAGCCCAATCTACTTATGTTGCACAAGGAATACCTTCTATTGATTGCCCCTCTCAGATTTTGGCACTATTTGCTAGGGGTCCTTATGATCCAAAGTCTCCTTTAAAACAATTTGCAATAAGAATTTCACCCCCAACACATACAAGTGGTGGCACGAGAAGATGGAAATGTAATTTTTGTGG
The DNA here is from genome assembly GCA_027943335.1 of Chamaecyparis obtusa. Lineage (NCBI taxonomy): Eukaryota > Viridiplantae > Streptophyta > Pinopsida > Cupressales > Cupressaceae > Chamaecyparis > Chamaecyparis obtusa. Next base: position 66,130 of record BSBK01001857.1, on the reverse strand, counting down.
CACAGAATGGTTTGGGAGCATTACTAGAGTTAATTCACACCTCCTTTGGATTGGATATGGTGTGAGTGCATACAAATTCCTGTTAAATGTTGAAAATGTCAAATTTAGAATTGAAATAAACAAATTGTGGGGCATTCCTGATGATAGTGCAGTTCCAATGCCTAAGTCTTTGGCTCCTAGGCAACAGGTTGAGGCAATTCAGCAATTGTTGTCGGTAAACTTGTATGTACGGGGTTGTTATGTTAATAAAGTTGTTAGCCTCGATCGTTAGTGACCAAAAGGTAAACGGTTATGTCGCGAGGGTTCAGTCACACCCCTTCGGGTAGATTATGTATCCTCTCGAAGGACAAAGTAGAGACAAAACTGATGATGTTATGTTTACAATAGATGTACTTGATTGTTATTAATAAAGCATGTGGTAGTTCTCTAAAATCTTATTTGTTAGCTATTAGCATTTCCTTCAGTATCATGTATTAAACCCAGTTTCTCGTAGGCGGTAAACAGCAGTTACAGGGGCAGTGAGATACTTCTATGTGTATCTTGCATCAGAGAGCAAGGACTATGTCAAAATCAACTTCTCGACCTTCATCCATTTAGAGTTCAGCAAGGGAGAGTAGCAGGGGGAAATGCAAGGCAGGAAGTTCTAGTAACCCCATTGCTGATTTGTTTAATGTGCACATGAAGGATCGGTTAGACGATGTCATTGGTACATTCTTCTTTGCCAACAACATACCATTGCATGTAGCTCAATCTCCTTATTATAAGGAGATGATGTCCTTGGTGGCGAAGGAGGGAGGGCCATCATTTGTGCCACCAAGTGAGAACAAGTTGAGGACCACGATCTTGGATAGGCAGTATAACAAGTTCAGGGTTTTGATGGAGCAGATGAAGGCATGTTGGATGGAGTTAGGTTGCAGCATAATTATGGATGGGTAGACGGACATTAGACATCGTCCACTCATCAACATCATGGTTACATGCACTAAGGGCCCATACTTTCTGAAGGCAATTGATTGTTCAAGGCATCGCAAAGATGCTAATTTTCAGTTTCATGTCCTTAGGGAGGCCATTGAGGTTGGGCCACAAAATGTGGTCCAAGTAGTGACAGATGCAGCACATGTGTGCAAAGCTGCGGGGAGACTTGTTGAGGAAGCCTATAGACATATTTGGTGGACTCCATGTTGTGTGCATGCCATGAACAATGCACTCAAGGACATGGGGAAGATTGACTGGATTAAAAGAGTGGTTAATGATGCGAGAGATGTGCAGATGTTTATCTGCAATCACCTCACTTCACATGCACTCTTCAAGAGATTCGCGAAAGAGTTCTTGAAACCAGTTGAAACCAGATATGCATCTATTATATTCTCTTGGAGAGAATGGTTGAGTTGCAAGAGCCACTGCAACTAATGGTTATGACACATGAATGGAATCAGTGGGCTGAATCCAAAATAGAGTAGAGGAAGAGCGTGAAGGAGACAGTGAAGAGTGATCAGTTTTGGAGTGATGCAAAATACAATCTCCATTATTACTCCAATTTTCTAGGTGATCAGATATGGTGATGGGATGCACCTACCCTTGGAGAGGTTTATGAGTGCATCGATTCCAGGCTTGGCCAAATGAGGGTTGTCGTGCCTGAGAGGGACTCCACTTTAGCATTCTATAATGAGTACATTCAACCTATCATTCACCGCAGATGGGAGAAGCTAAACACTCCTTTACACATGGTTGCCTATGCATTGAATCCTAAGTGGTACATGCATAGGCCTGATAGAGTTACACCACTTCAGGATGATGAGGTGAAGGTCGGGTTCTTTAGGTGCATTGGTAAGATGTATGATGGTGATATTGCTGGTGAGATTCGCTTTGAGTAGACGGAATTTGCCACTCTTACAAGTAATTGCTAATTCAATCTTCGCTATTTACTTCTAGAGTTTAGTAACTTTAGTTTTACTATTGGGTATGTTTATGACATTATGTTACAACTTATTATGTTCCAAGTTACTTGGATTTAGCAAGGATGGACATCAGAACTATGGCACAGAAGCAACCGATTTTGTGGTGGAAAAGATTACCACACTGGCCATTCGATTGCTATCTCAGGTTTGTAGTTCCTCATCTTTAGAACCGAATTAAGTTTTTAAATTTTAAATTTTTAAGTGAACTTAAGAGTTTTACTTTACTGATTTTCTCACAAGGACCATTTGTTTTCTATCGCAAATTTCTAGTTCCTCAGCTGCAGAGAGGAACTGGTCTACTTATAGCTTCATCCACTCTATTAAGAGGAACAAACTTACCTCTAAGAGAGCAGAGAAGCTAGTTGTTGTACACAGTGTCTTGTGTATCATAGATCATAAGACACACGTGTACAAAGAGAGCCCAGCAACACGATGGGATGTAGAGCCAGAGGATCCATCTCAAATTGATGAGGACGAGATTGTGACAGTCCCAACCGGTGCTGAGAGGGAGGGGTGAATTAGCACCTCTAAAACTTTTAAAAATATTTGATGAGGTATACTTATAACTGTAAGCTAAACAGATTCAAGCATAAAATAACATCAAGCAATCAATCACACAATGACACCAAATTTATCATGTTGAAACCCAATTTGGGTGAAAACCACAATGTGAGGAGACCTCACAAATTCTGCACTCTTCTGAAGTGCGCCCTGTTAGGAGCCTTCCCTATTAAAGGATTACAACGCACTATTAGATGCGACCTGGTTAAGGGATTTGTTACAATATGGCCGGTTAGTGCTTGCCTTGTTAGAGGACTTAGAACACCTTACAAGATGTCACCCAGTTAAGGGATTTGATACAAGGGACCTGTTAAAGTCCACCCAAATACTGAGATTTAACTATTGTAATTGTTAGAAAACAATAAAAGGGGGGCTGACCTTTTACAAATGGCTTTGCATAGCCTGATAAGATCTCTGTTATGCTCAACTGAGAAACATCACCGGTCGCCGCAGGTGTGTTCTCCTTTATTGTTGTGCTTCTCTGCACACTCTTCTCTCTCTTCTTCTCTTTTCTATTCACCCTGGCTTCTTCAACGTACAGGTTCACTCTTTTCTTTGGTATAATGAAGGCAAACTATATTCTGAACAAGCATAAGAATATATAGAGTTCTTGCCCTAATTACGCCTCTCATGCATGACCTAATTACAAATCCCCTTCGGATACATCACTCGGTGGAGTATTAGTTCACTGAGGAAACATCCGATGCATGCTCTTGCTTTATCTGCTTTATGAAGAAAACAATAGATGTGTGTCAAGCATCTTTCCTTCACATGAGATAACTCCTTGTTTTAAAGCCACAGACTTCGGCTTTAAAACCTTTAAACACGCCTCAAACCAATCACCATGTTAACTCAAAGTCTTCCAGATTCAGTGTAGTAAATCCCGGTCAAAGAGTTGGTTTAAACAAATAGTTGATTATGACTTCCCCAATTCTTCTTATCATACCGAAGTCTTCACTTGATCGGTTGAGATCCTCATGTTGTGAACAGGTAAGAACTTTGACCTGTCACTTTTCCTTCCTTTGCTTACCGGTTGAACCTTTTCCTCGATTGCCTAGTTGACACTAATTGTATCCGTTCCTCGGTTGAATCCTTTCCTTGGTTGTATCCTCTACTCGGTTGCTGATGCACTTTGCTTAGTGACCGATTGCTCTTGATGAGTAGATATAGTCTTTTCTTTCTTGCAAAGTGTCACTGGTTGCCAGACCAGTTTCTTTGCATACAAATCTCCTTAGATCTTTAGACCTTAGATTGAGATGACAAAACATCTCTTTTCTCTTTCCTCTTTTGCCAATCAATGACAATACTTAATTGCCATGTACCGGTAGCAGGCTTACCGATTACCATCTCTTAATGCCAACAATCTCCCCCTTTGGCATTGATGGCAAAACCTTAATGGGCAATCATGTCACCCGTCCTATGTGCTTGTATCTCTGTGATACTGCCACTGCCACTGCCGGTCATCTACCGGTTTATTGTCAAACTCTCCCCCTTTTGACAATAATGCCAAAGGCTAGTCAGAAAGACTACATTAATGAAATCTGCTCCCCCTTCGAGCAGCAATCCTTTTCATCAGTCCATAAAAGATGAGGTGAAACCTTTTGTTGAAGCATAATGAATTGATGATCACCTTTGCTAGTTAATTGATGATCAAGAAGGGGTATCACCCCTAGTTTACCTCTGAGATACTCAAAAGTATTCTTTGGTAGTGGCTTTGTGAAGATATCAACAATCTGTTCTTTTGTGGGAACATACTCCAATCTTACCTCTTTTTCTTGTACCGGCTCTCTCAAGTAATGATACTTGATGGCAATGTGCTTTGTCTTGGAGTGCATGAGAAGGTTTTTTTATATATTTATTGCACTTGTACTGTCACAGTAAATTGCAATAGGTTTAGATATCTGTTCTTGGATTCCTTTCAATAGTTGTTTGATCCAGATCACCTGTGTGCAATTGATTGCAGCAGCAACGTATTTAGCTTCTACAATAGACTGTGAAATGCAGTTTTGTTTCTTACTTGTCCAAGACACAATCCTCCCACCAAGAAAGAATGCACCACCACTTGTGCTCTTTCTGTCATCAATATTGCCAACCCAATCTACATCAGTGTAAAATTTTACTTGGAAGCCTCCTTTGTGGGGAAACCACAAGCCATACTCCTCAGTACCCTTTAGGAATCTGAAGATTCACTTCACTGCTATCAAATGTGTCTCTTTAGGATTTGCAGAGAATCTTGCAACTATGCCAACCGCATGTGCAATGTCCGGTCTACTGTGTACTGCATACTGTAATTTCCTTGTCATGGACCGATACAGTGTTTCATTCACTTCTTTTGCATCATCTTCCTTTGATAACTTGAGGTTAGTTATCATTGGAGTACCAACCGGTTTGGATTCTTCAAGTCCAAAAGTCTTAAGAATTTCTTTTACATACTTGGACTGAGATATAAAAATACCTTCTTTTAGTTGATGGACCTGTAGTCCAATGAAGAATTTTATGGCTCCTATCATAGACATTTCAAATTCTTTCTTCATTTCTTCAGCAAAGGCTTTGCTCATCCTGTCATCTCCTCCAAAGATGATGTCATCTACAAAGATTTCAGCAATCAGGTTCCCATCTTTTCCGGTCTTGAGATACATGTTGCTTTTGTCCCCGGTTCTTGTGAATCCTATGGTCAGGAGGTATGAGTGCAACCTCTCATACCAAGCTCTTGGACCTTGCTTTAGCCCATAGAGAGCCTTTTTGAGTTTACAGACCATACCACCTTTTTGTGTAGATGTGAAACCTTCCAGTTGTTCAATGTAAACTTCCTCCTCTAGTATTCCATTTAGGAATGCAGACTTGACATCCATCTAGTATACTTTGAATTTTTTGTGAGCAGCATAGGCAAGAAGAATTCTTACTCCTTCCAATCTGGCCACAGGTGCAAAAGTTTCTCCATAGTCCAGTCCAACTTCCTGGGCATACACTTTGCAGACCAATCTTGCTTTATTTCTTATGCCTTTCCCTTCTTCATTCAACTTGTTCTTGTAGACCCACTTTGTCCCAAAGACATTCTTGTCCTGTGGTCTAGGCACAAGCACCCATGTGTCATTCTTTTCTATTTGCTCAATTTCTTCCTCCATGGCCTTGACCCAATTTTCATCTTCTAGAGCTTCCCTAGTGGTTTTGGGCTCTATACAGGAGAACAAACAGATATTCTCTCTGGCCTTTTTCCTGGTCAGGACATTTGCATGTTTGTCACCTATTATATTATTAGTTGAGTGATATGTGACATACCTTGGGAGAACTGGTCTCTGTTCCCGGACAGGTTCTTCCGGTTGAGCAATTTCTTCATCATGGTCATGAACATCTTGTTCATCATCTTGTGTCGGTCTGTCAACTTCAGGTACAGCCTCCCACTCCAAATGTCTGTTTACATGTTCTTCTCTTTCATCTTCAATTGTTACTTCATTAAACTCAAAAAGATTTCCTTCATTTTGACCTTGCGGACTGTCATATTCATTATGACCGGTCTTCTTAATTGGTTCTGAATATTCATCAACTTTTACATTGATGCTTTCAATTATTTTTCTCGTTCTCTTGTTCAGACACCGATAGGCTTTGCTTTTGCTAGAGTAACCCAAAAATGTTCATCACTCTTGGGATCAAACTTCCCAGAGTACATATCTCTTTTGATGTAACATTTACTACCAAAGATTCTGAAGTAACCTACACTAGGAGTATGATTGAACCATAGTTCATAGGGGGTCTTACCGGTTCCTTTTTTGACTTGAACTCGGTTCAGTGTGTAGATAGTAGTGCTGATAGCTTCTCTCCAGAAGTGATGCGGAAGATCCTTCTGAATCAACAGGGTTCGTGCACAGTCAATTAGCGTCCTATTTCTTCTTTCTGCTACTCCATTTTGCTGAGGTATCCTAAGTGCAGATAGCTGCCTCTTTATGCCATGTTCCTCACAATAGTGACTGAACTCTTGAGAAGTGTATTCGCCTCCTCTATCTGATCTCAGACACTTAAAGCTTTTACCGGTCTCCTTCTCCACCCTAGCCTTGTAGATTTTAAACATGTGAAATGCCTTTGATTTCTCTCTGAGAAAGAGTGTCCACATCATTCTTGAGAAGTCATCTACAAAGAACATGAAGTATCCATCTCTGTAGTAGCTCTTTGTTCTCATCGGTCCACACAAATCTATGTGCACAAGATCTAGAACATTTTCAGCAGAGAAAGATTTACTAATGAAACTTGTTCTTGTTAGTTTTCCTAACTGACAATCTTTACAAACACCTCTGATGGGTTTTGTAATCTCAAGGAGTCCTCTAACTGATTTCTTTTTACTCACTTTGACAATACTGTCAAAGTTTATGTGGCAGAGCCTCTTGTGCCACAACCAGCTATTGTCTTCTTTGGATATAAGACAGATTTTGCTTGATTCTCCTTTGACTGAAGCTATGAGACAGGATCCTTCCATTGAGTCTAGGTAGAACAGATTCTCTTTGCTCTGTCTACCGATTGCAATATGAGCTCCAAATTGATTCTTGACTACACAGGAACCATGTCCAAATTCCAACAAGAATCCTTTGTTGTTCAGTTGTCCAACACTCATTAAATTGTACTTGAGTCCTTCAACCCAGTACACATCTTCACAAACAGCATCATTGCCAAGTGTAATAGAACCTTTCCCTTTGATGGCACATGGAGCATTATTTCCAAAGGTTACTGAACCACTGTCATTGAGCTTCAAGCTGATAAACTTGTTCTTATCACCAGTCATGTGGTGAGTGCATCCGTTGTCAATGATCCAATCATCATGCTAATGAGATCTTGAGATAAGTGTCATTTCACTTACCACTAGGCTCTCTTCTTTTATTGCAACAAATGCAATTTCTAGATCCTTAGAGTCTTCAGATTCATTGTCTGTGACTCCGTCTGCAAGGTAGCACTTCTTTGCTTTACTCTTAAACCGGTTGCTCTTGTCTTTGTTATCATTATCCAGACATCTTGCAGCAATATGTCCTATCTTATTGCAAGAGAAGCATTTCAGAGGAAGCTTTCCTTTATACTTCTCTTTTCCTCTGGGAAATCTCCTAGCGATGAGTGTTTCAAATTCATCTTGCTCCATCTCTTCTAAGAGCAAATTCTCAACAAGATTACCAATCTTACCGGTAGAGCAGTTACCAATTTCTCTTCCCTTTTTGGTGGAAGAGATATTGACAGAAGACTTAAAAGCAGCTTTCTGAATGGGTAAGCTATTATCAAAATTACTCAATTCAAATGCGGTCAACTTACCGATTAGGGAGTCTAGAGTGACTTGATCTGTGGTCACCGATTTGAGCTCTTGAATAGCAAAAATCTTGACGGCATACTGAGGTCTGAACGTTCTCAGTATTTTGCTAACCACCTCCTCTTCACTGAGTTTTCTTCTAGCACTCTTGATGGAGTTGATCATTTCTTTGATCCAGTTGCTATATTGCTCGGTCTTCTCCGTCATTCATCCTCATGATGCTGGTTATGTTGCTATATTGCTCAATGTCTTGATCTTGAATTCATCAGGTGTCAGGGTGCCAGCAGGTTCATTGTAATCAGTGGTTACATGAGTCCAATATTGATCTCTGGTGGTCTTTGTTGGCATTAAGTAATGATAACCGGTAAGCCTGTCACCGGTACTGGTGTTGTCATTGATTGGCAAAAAGAGCATAGAGATTTGTCATCTCTATAAAGTCCACAGAATCAAACAGATCTATGTGAAAGAAGGATGGTTTGGCTGATGATGTCAATATACAAGAACATTGTGACTACATGCTTCTCCACCGGTCACTATACAACTCCTTAGCCACTGAGCTATGTACATAGTAGAGGAAAAGAGGATTCCAGCATCAGCTGAAGGACCATGCTACAATCGGTAACCAACCGAGGACAGAGAAACCAGTAAGCCGAGCAAAGGATAGCAAACCGAGGACTGTTGAAACCGGTAAGCCGCAATAGGTCAAAGACTCTTACCTGTTTACAGCACAAAGAACTCAACCAATATATTATAAGACTCTGGTATGAACCGAGGAAGTCATAGTCAACTGATTGTTCCAACCAACTCTTTTTTACCAGGATTTATTCCAGTAAATCCGGGTGACTTTGAGTTATCTTGGTGATCGGTTTGAGGCGTAGTTGAAGGATTTAAAGCTGGAATCAGTGGCTTTTTGAGGCGCGGTTGAAGGATTTATAACCGGCATCAATGGCTTTAAATCAAAGTGTTATCTCCTGTGAAGGAAAGTTGCCTGACACGCAACCAGTGTTTTCTTCATTAGGCAAATAAAGCAAGGGCATGCATCAAATGTTTTCCTTAGATAACTGACACTTCACTACATGATGAATCCGATAAAGAACTGAAATTAAGTCATGCATGATGAGCACAATTAGGGTTTGCACCCTATATATTCTCCTGCCTGAGGCAAATAAAAGTTGCCCTCATTCTACCGAGAAAAAGAGTGAACCTGTAAGCTGTTGAAGCCAAGGTGAAATAGAAAGAAGTGAAAAAGAACTGTGCTGAGAAGTATAGAAGTAGAGGAGAAGACACCTGCACCGACCAGTGTTACTTCTCAGTTGAGCACGAATAGGATCTTATCAGACTGTGTGTAGTCAACTGTAAAAGGTCATTCACTCTATTGTTTTTTAGCAAACTACAATAGTTAAATCCCAGAATTTGGGTGGACTCTAACAGCTCCCTTGTATCAAATCCCTTAACCGGGTGACATCCTTCAAGGTGTTCAAAGTCCTCTAACCAGGCAAGTCCTAACAGGCCTTATTGTAACAAATCCCTTAACCGGGTCGCATCTAGCAAATGCGTTATTATCCTCTAACCGGGAAGGCTCCTAACAGGGCGTACTCTAGAAGAGTACAAATTTTGTGAGGTCTCCTCACACCGTGGTTTTCACCCAAATCGGGTTTCCACGTGATAAATCTGGTGTCACTGTGTCATTGGTTGCTTATTGTTATTATATGCATGAATCTGTTTTCCTTTCAGCTGTAAGTTAACTTCATCAAATTTGTAGGAGTAAATTTTTAGAGGTGTTGATTCACCCCTCCACTCTCAGCACCAGTTGGGACTGTCAGTCTTCATGTACAGCTTCATTCTGCTGCACCACAGAGTAAAGTTTTCCTTTAAAAACTTTGGTCCTTCCTTTCTCATCATCTTGGCTTTTTCTTTATGCAGTTAAGCAGTAAAGAAAATAAACCAGAGCTCTAATACCAATTGACAATTCCAATCGATGCTAAGAGGGGAGTGGTGAATCAGCACCTATAAAACTTCTTTTAAATAAATCTGATGAGGTATACTTGTAACTGTAAGCTAAACAGATTCAAGCATAAAATAACATCAAGCAATCAATCACACAATGACACCAGATTTATCACTTGGAAACCCAATTTGGGTGAAAACCACGGTGTGAAGAGACCTCACAAATTTTGCACTCTTCTGAAGTGTGCCCTGTTAGGAGCCTTCCCTGTTAAAGGATTACAACACACTATTAGATGCGACCCGATTAAAGGATTTGTTACAATAAAGCCAGTTAGTGCCTTCCTTTTTAGAGGACTTAGAAGACCTTACATGATGTCACCCGGTTAAGGGATTTGATACAAGGGACCTGTTAAAGTCCACCCAAATACTGGGATTTAACTATTGTAATTGTTAGAAAACAATAGAAGGGCTGACCTTTTACAAATGGCTTTGCATAGCCTAATAAGATCTCTGTTATGCTCAACTGAGAAACATCACCAGTCGCCGCAAGTGTGTTCTCCTTTACTGTTGTGCTTCTCTGCACACTCTTCTCTCTCTTCTTCTCTTTTCTATTCACCCTGGCTTCTTCAACGTACAGGTTCACTCTTTTCTTCGGCAGAATGAAGGCAAACTATTTTCTTAACAGGCAGAAGAATATATAGAGTTCTTTCCCTAATTACGCCTCTCATGCATGACCTAATTACAGATCCCCTTCGGATACATCACTCAATGGAGTATTAGTTCACTGAGGAAACATCCGATGCATGCTCTTGCTTTATCTGCTTTATGAAGAAAACAATAGATGTGTGTCAAGCATCTTTCCTTCACATGAGATAACTCCTTGTTGTAAAGCCACTGACTTCGGCTTTAAAACCTTTAAACGTGCCTCAAACCGATCACTATGTTAACTCAAAGTCTTTCGGATTTAGTATAGTAAATCTCAGTTCCAGTAAATCTCAATCAAAGAGTTGGTTTAAATAGATAGTTGACTATGACTTCCCCGGTTCTTCTTATCATACCAAAGTCTTCACTTGATTGGTTGAGATCCTCATGTTGTGAACAGGTAAGAACTTTGACCTGTCACTTTTCCTTCCTTTGCTTACCGATTGCACCTTTTCCTCGGTTGCCTAGTTGACACCGGTTGTATCTGTTCCTTGGTTGAATCCTTTCCTTGGTTGTATCCTCTACTTGGTTGCTAATGCACTTTGCTTAGTGACTGGTTTCTCTTGATGAGCAGATATAGTCTTTTCTTTCTTGCATAGTGTCACCGGTTGCCAAACCAGTTTATTTGCATACAAATCTCCTTAGATCTTTAGACCTTAGATTGAGATGACAAAACATCTCTTTTCTCTTTCCTCTTTTGCCAATCAATGACAATACTTAATTGCCATGTACCGGTAGCAGGCTTACTGTTACCATCTCTTAATGCCAACAAATTGTAGCAGAAGCCAATGTAGGGCTAGTTGATGTTCCTTTGGCGGAACTTGACCATGAGGAGTCCAGTAGTTCTAGTGATGAGGACTTTGGCTTGGGGGATGATTAGAGGCCTCCCTTTCTTACATTTTGACATGATTTTGTACTCATTTTGATATCAATCATGATTCATTATTTCATATCATGCTACTCTACTCATTGTAATCATGATCATCTTTATGATATATCATATTTCATATTTGAACAATGAATTTTGAATCTTTGATAGAACTAATATAGTTTTATCATTATGTTAATATGTTGAATGTTCATTGGTTCTGGTTCGTGTTGCAATTTTGCTATGTTCAAGAATTTGGTATGTTATATTGAAACACCATTTCATAATTAGCATTTCAAGTTATATATGTATAGTATGCAGCCCCCCTCCCCCCACCGCCGTCCCGAAATTGAGGCCCCTTTTTCCCGTACCTGAAACTCATCCCGACGTACCCTTGCACTGTGTTACACTGGATTTAAGGTTTTTATGACTTCTAGTATCTCTTATATACTTGGTTCTCAAAGACCGTAATATTTGTTCCTCTATTACACTTACATCTCTGTAAGCATGTTTGAAGGCCTCATATTGGGCCATTTTAGGGTGAGGAATAGAAAATAAATAAATAATATTTTTTATTTAACTTTGGGCCCACTTTTTTAAGTTGGGTCGTGGGTTCGGGCTAGGTGCGCACATGGTGCACACCCAGCACAAACCCATAGACGCACCCAAACCTGGTGTGTACTCGCACCCGATTCGGGGCCTATGGATGCGAACACAAACTAGAAGCACATCACAAACTTCAAAGGAATCTAGAATAAAAGTAAACAACTATGCAGTTTCATTAATGAAGATAGACAAAGTTATAAATGATAATTCACCTTAATAAAAACTCTTCTAAACATTGGTATTTATGTGGATATCGAGTTAAGGAATGGGGATTTCCATGCCTATGAGGAAAAAGACAAAACAAGATTTCCTAGATCAAACTAATATTTTGTTAGATATCTAAAAGCATAGTTGGAAAACTTGGACTCAGCAAAAACTCGCGAGGCCTGAAAAAAAAATTGGGAAAAACTCGGCCAATTTTTCAAAAAAAAACTTGACAAAAATCGAGAACTGAAAAAATGGCTTAAATTTAATTAGAAATGCATTTTTTTTTGCAAAATTCAATGAGAAGATGCATCCAATGAATCAATTAATGAGAACACAAAAGAAACAAGATGACTCTAGATATATTAAAACTCAAAGTGTGTACGAAATAGCATTCTCATGAGGAATGTTGATGGCTTGAAGCAAAATAGTAAATAGTTTCTGTAAAACTAAAAGTAAATATATCATTACAAATTTACAATTACATCATCCTCTTCCCAGCTCTAATAAAAACTAAGAGAGAGGTACAACTAGAGGGTCTAATGCTAGAAGCCTGCACTAAGCGTGACTATGTTGTTATATGGAGCCTAATCAGACTCGGAGGTTAATTTTTCTCCACTTCTATTAGTGCAGTTTCCCCCCAGATTTCTTCAACGGGGGTTTGGGGGCAACACCCCAAGATGGGGTCAAGGGGCAATGCCCTTTACGGAAATGAACTTGACTGTGCCGTTTTTTTTGCTTTATGCGGTTATGCATAGCAGCGGCCGAGTTTTTCTATCAGACTCACCAAATTAACATTCCACTTCTATTCGATTGCAATCAGCTACCAAGGGCTTGGAAGCCTCTTTTCTTCCCTTGCTGCCAAACACAAATGCTCAAAACATAAAACTGATTAAAACTAGGTCGTTTTCTGCCTTTAGCAGGCGGTATCCAGCCATGGGCGAGTTTTCCACAAAAACTCTGTGAGTCAAACTCGCAAGTTAATTTGGGAAAAAATCGCCATAGTCAAAAACTCGGCAATTAGTCGGCAAGTCTGCCAACTATGCATTAAAGTATGATTGACATTTTATAGTCTTTTCTATTTTCCCTTCCTAGGATAGAAATGGAACCCTTCCCAAAAAGCAACAATACTTATAATTGATCAAGCTCGATCTAGGATTTCAAGATGATACAACATTCTTGTTGATGACATATTGTCATATTTTATATTGATCTGGTTTTACCCAACCAAAGGATTGTTCGTTATCCATTTGATTTACATTGTTATTAAAACGTCGAGTTATCAATGCAGATTGATTAATGGTTAAGTAATATTCCACAGACAGCAAATCCTTGAGCAATTTAGATTAGACTGATGAGAGAGACTGAGAGACATGACCACGATGAATTTCTAAGAATGGTTTACGCTGATAGCAGATTCATAAGGTTCACGGAATCATAGCATAAATCCAAATTCATGAAAATATAAATAGACTCCTATCAAAAAGACAAAATTTACAATGATGAAAGGATTCATTATAGGTATGCATGACATGAGTTTTCACTCTTCTTTTGGTCTTTCCCGACATTAAGGACTTCTTGTCCAATTTGCAATTACATTGTCTGGCTTACTAAGGACCTTATGAACACCTTCCTAAACCTCTAGGATGTTTTCTTTCTAGCCTAGGCCCGTGTATTTACATTAAGGGTTATATTTGGTAAACTTCCTAATCCTTGTGGGAGAACAAACTTTCTCTAACACCTTTTTATCACTTGATGACAATTAGGCTATGCACCAGTAACCCAAGTTTTATTACATCCATTCCCTACAGATGAACCAAGTTTTCCAAATATAAAAGGCTTAGACAAACCTAAACTCCCTGAAAGATCTAATTCTTATCTGATTAAATAATCTTACTGATTCAAGCTGTCCCTTGACTGCAGATAAAAGTATTCACTGGTTTTAAACTATTCTGTAATTCTTTACATCAATTCAGATTTATGAAGATCCTTCATCTTAGTAAGACCCTAGTCCAAATATAAATCAATAAAAGTTATGAATCTTCTAGTTTGTTTCTTGAAACGATTATATTCATTCAACTTGATGAGATTGGCATTCCTATGCAAGACGTCTAAGATCATTTCATGAAATAGTTGATGAGAAAGAATCATATGAGCTCTATTCCTAGATGCGTATGCACAGAGATTCCATTCTAATTGAATGCACAGATAACAAATATACTTTGTATGCACAGTGTGTATACGATAACATGTCGAATGCATATTCAAATATGTGTTCTTATTGAATGCACTTATAAATTTGTATTCATTTCTGAATGCACAAGTGATATGTATTCCTATCAAATGCATAGATAGAAGTATCTTGTGTATGCACAGATTTATTTTTTTAAAGCACAATAATGTTTATAGCTTAGGTCTATGCTCTGAAATTGATGTGTATGCACTGAGAAAAGATCAATCCATATGATCAAGATGAATCGAATGCTAAGAATGGCATGCAAGGTAATGAAAGCTTATTGTGGATATAGTTACAAGAAGAGAAACCTGTAATGTCCCTCCAATAGTGTCTCTCTAAGACAATATAATAAAATATATCATATTAATTATATTATATTAGTATAAATAAACTAATATACTATAATTAATAAAAATAAATGAATAATTAATGAGAGCATATAATGAATAAACATAATAATTATTTACAAACTATTATTAACTATTATGGAAGTTCGGCACATTACGGGAATGGCAACGGGATTGCAACCGATATTGTCTTTTTAAAAGCCAGTCCGCAAATGACAGAAAGGGGGAAAGATTTGAGGAAATAGTTTGAACTACAGAAACATATATTGGGAATAATCATTCCTTTCGTCAAAGCACAAATCTCTGGCCTAGTGGTTTGATGTTACAGAGCTTAACACCTGTGCATCGACAAAGTCTATGTTATCATTGCATTGAATGAAAGGCAAACGGCAGAGTTGGAGACATCTACTTCTGGAGAAGTCTAGCGGCAAGGGTTGACAAGGATATTGAAGTTTGGTAACTTGCGATAAACTTCCACGTTAATCCCAACAGAAGACAAACAGACTTGGCTGTATTCGGCGGATCCTCCTTAGCAAACGACAAGGACTTTATCATATCTGGCCTGGCAGAAAGGATACAGATTGATTTGTTTTCTCTGTTACCGGCGGGGTATATTTCAATCAAGACAAGAAGTTTTCGGCCACATGAGACGGCCACATGAGACAGGTCCTGTGGCTAGACTGTAGAAAGAGAGAGATGATATTGAACCAAACCTGAGATATAGCAATTGACGCCTACAAATATGTGACGAATCCTGCGGAAGACAAGGAAGCTTCGATTGTTCTACCTCAAATAGACACAGGTGCACTTGTTAATTTCAATATTATACCCAACTGGAGTTATACTCCTACTGTAGATTTGATTCTTCTATTCTAGAATATGAATGGATTCTTACGTGAACATTTACATAAAATTTTAGTTGAATAGAATCAGGTGAAATTGTTTCAAATAAATTTCTAGATTGTCATCGGTATAACCAAAGTTCAGAATTTGCAATTAGAATGTTTACAATGTTTTCTTGAGGTATTACTCTGAGAATAGCTTCTAGAAACTTGGAATTTACAATGGTATCAGAGCCTTCCTTCCTGCTAGCCTGTGGGGACAATTACATAGGTCAGACAAATGCAACAAGGTCACTATAACTTCCGTAATACCCGAGTTAGACAAAACAGAGGTACTGACACTCCAGTAGAGACATCTAGTTCATCCATACCAGTTGATATCGAAGATAGTCATACAGAACCAGACGAAGAAATAATTTTGGAACAAAATAATAACATGGGAGAAACCAATGATCACAGGGATCTTATAGCAGCATTACTTAGGAGCCAACGGGATATGCAGAACAATGCTAATCATATGACAGATTTGATGACTTAGTTTATGGCCCACAATCTTAATCAAAATCAAATTTTTGCAGGGGAAAATGGTGGTCGGGAGGATCATTCAGTAAATAATCTGCTTGTGGGTTCTACAACCTCAAGGCCTTCCATGCCTACTTTCACCCCTAGGACTCCAAAGCCTGAAAGAGAACCCTCTATAATAGAATTACAAGAAGAAATACACCAGGATTGGTTACAGTCAAGGGATGAATTTAGATCATCAATGACCTTTAGGGAATATTTGGATGTCAGGATGAAACATAGGCCTAAAGGACAGCGAGGTTACAACAATGAATTACAGAGAAAAATAGGTAAGATGTCTGTCCCTTATTTTGATGGATCGGGGAAAACAACTGCCAAAGTGTGGGTGCAAAAGCTAGACACCTACTTTCAGTTAAATCCCATGATGGAAGATGAAGCAATTAAATATGCAGCATTGCATTTAGAAGGTGTGGCACACGAATGGTGGCACCATGGGCAAATAACCTTGGGTAATAATCAGATTAACACATATGCTATTTTTACCGAAAGACTCATTGACAAGTTTGACTCTAAGGATCCTGAACTTCATATTAAGGATTTAACTCAGCTTAAACAATCAAGGTCAGTGGAACAATACATTTCTGAATTTGAGAAATTAGCAATTCTTGTAACTGAGATTACTGAGAGACAAAAAATTGTGATATTCATAGATGGATTATCAGATGCACTTAAAGGGTGGGTCAAATCTTTGAATCCCCCTTCTTTGTAGATTGCTATTAAAAGGGCAAGGGAATTAGAACCTTCTTCTAAGGGAAAAACTTTTAACAAGGGACCACCACCAAAGGCAGATAATGACAAGAAGCCTTTTATGAATAACACATCTTTTAGAAATAAGTTGGATAAGGAAGAGCGAGATGAACTTAGGAGGAAAAAACTATGTTTTAACTGTAAAGAAGATTGGGCATCAGGTCATAGATGTTTGGGAAAAGGGAAAATTCATTACAGTGAGGTAGTATTTGACAGTGAACGAGAAGAAAATATAGATCCCAACCCAAAACCGAATCAGAAGACCATTGAACAGACTCAAGAGAATAAGCAAGGGAAAGTTGTAATAGCATCCATGACAGGAACCCCACATTATAATATCTTTAGAGTAAGAGGAGTCTTACAGGGACAACGGGTCATAGTCATGTTCGATAGAGGAGCTACACATAATTTTATTGATGCCGCCTAGTTAAGAAACGTGGTTTACATACAAAGAAACATGAAAGATTTGATATTCAGGTTGTAGGAAGAACTAATTTAGTATGCACTCGCAAGGTTCCACAACTAAGTATTGCTCTTGGTAATTATACAGTAACAGACGATTTTTATGTGGTTGATTTGGTTGATACTAATAATATTTTGGGAATTCAATGGATGGAGACTTTGGATAAGTATTCACAGAGTTTCAAGCGTATGGAGTTTTCTTTCAAAATTGATGGGAAAAAGGTAATTCTTGGGGGAATGACAAATCGTGGACCCAAGATCGACTCTGCTAACAGGATGGAGGCTATTTTCCGTCATGATGATGTTGCTTGGTCAGGACAGTGTTTTATTTCCACCAAGGTAACAGGTTTTGAATCTAAGCATTATCATGATTATTTGTTACAGATTTTAGATTCACATAGTTCGGTTTTCAATGATATACCTCCAGAAGTACCTCAAGATAGAGGATTTGAACATACTATTGAATTAGGAGCAAAGGCAATCATTACTACCCCATACAGACACCCTAAGGCGTACAGAGATGAAATCGAAAAGGCCATTAAGGAGTTGTTGGATATGGGACATATACGACGCAATTCGAGTCCGTTTGCCTCGTCTGTTGTATTGGTTAAAAAGAAAGATGGCACTTTACGCATGTGTATAGATTAGCGTGCTCTCAACAAAAAGACAATAAAAAACAGGTATCTGATACTCCACATCGATGAATTGTTAGATGAATTACATGGTGCTATGTATTTTTCAAAAATTGATTTAAGATCAGGATATCATCAGATTAAGTTGAGGGAGCATGATATTCATAAAACTGCATTTCGTTGTCATTATGGTCATTTTGAATTTTTAGTTATGCCCTTTGGCTTAACGAATGCACTAACAACATTTCAATCCTATATGAATCATATTTTTAATAAACAACTGAGGAAATTTCTACTAGTTTTCTTTGATGATATATTAAATACAGCAAAACCTAGGAGGAACACTTGAAACATATTGATGAAATTTTGGGTATCATGTGTAAAGAACCTATCTTGGCTCTTAAACTCACAACCAGAATTTGCAGTAGAAATTGGGATTTCCTTAATTATTTGATTCCACTAAGATTATGAAATTGACAAACTCCAACAATTATAATTGCAATTTTTATTCAAAAACATCTTTCAACGTACCAACATAAAATAATCAACAATTTTTAATAACCAATCCCTTTCAAATTATAATAAACAGTGCACCTTAATTGCTCGGCTGTAATAGAAAATCGCAGCTTATTAATATTAAACCGTGCCACCCTCACAAAGGAAACACGTCCAACTGGAGACATCAAATGCAAACCGTAACACTTGTTGAGCTTAATTCAGCCATTCCTCAAGCTGTTATCTCCATTTCGAACACATCTGCTGCTACCCGCATCAATTCTAGGCACGTGCGGCTCCAATATTCAGCACGTACAAACCTAGTATCTTCGAACAACAATCCCAATGCAGAGATCATTCAATATTTGTCATCGGATACCATGCACAATTCATTGGCATACAACCAATTCAAAGCGCCAATCCCAAGAGAAAGGTCACGTTTCTCTAAGATAAGAAAATGAAACCCTCATTCGAACATTCTTCAATTCCCCAAATCGATAGTCATAAGCATAATGACTTTTACGCAAATCCAAGGCTTTATAATAAACAACAATCTTCTTCTACACACCATTCCTCAACTTCAAGGACACACTTTTCACTTAAGTGCCTTGAATCGTCAAACTTACACTTTCAAATTAAAACACTAAAGTGTCATAATAATAAATTAAGCCACACTTAATTGCGTAAGTATGAAGATGGAGACCAATTAAGAACAACACTGAAGAAGATTGAAGATCAATCCAAAGCCCAACTGCCATACCCAATATAGAAACCGGCCTCAAATGACTTAATAAAAATAGTAAGTGTGTCACAAACACAAGCACAGACTCCTGCTAATTTGGGGACATTACAGTCCTCCCTCCCCAAGATTGCTTGTCCTCAAGCAATCCAGAAGGAAAAAACAAGCAACATCGCCAACCACCTGGATCCCAAGGATGGTCATGAGCAATGTCCCGATCCTCACCATAGTCCTGTGAAGAAAGAACCAACATCAACAGGACACAAACACCACTGAAAACAACATCTGTAAACCAACTGTAGATGTCGATGCTAAAAACAACCCAACGTAACTCAACCCATTTGAAATAACAACTCTGTCAAAACCTGAGTCCCTGTCTATCCAGCACTCACACCCAACTGCACTGGGAAAACAACAGTGACCGAATGTGCTTGAATCACTGTTACCAACTCTACCCTCTAATAAACAGTCCTGAGTGTGTGGATATTGCAAGTAGTCTAACTTGCAACTGCCACTTCCATCTGTAAAAGATGGTGCCAATCCATCCCATAATGGATGGTAAGATACTGGAGCCGGTTTACCCCTGTGTGAGATCAAATCATCCAACTGTGGGTCAAAAGAAAAATGATGAGCATAACCCACCATATAATGTCGGTAGGAATCCCCAATCTCTGTCAAAGGCTCATCATTACCAAACCGGGAATCAAAAGATGGCTCCAATCTCTGACTCCGCATCACTATAGGCTGGGTAGGAACCTGAGCAACCCTCTCAACAAACCCAACCTCAAAATCCATGTGGGGAAGCATAGTAGAAAGAGTCTCCACAATCTTCTCAACCAACCTCCGAATAGCACAAGAGCCTCGAATGAGAGTACCCTCAGACACTATAAGAATTCTGACGCACGTCTGCACTCTCAAGTAGATACTCCATAAATGACTCGGTGCAGTAGAAATTATACGTGGAAGCATCAACTCGCTCCCCCGCAATCCACAGCTGATCCCCCCACAAATGTGGCACAGCCAACTATCCCGTAATCTCAGCTATGTGAGATGATGAAGTAGATTCACTCCCAACTAAAGGAAGCAAATCAACTTGAGAGCCTGTCTCCTCTGGTACTCCTACCTCATCCGTACCAAGTGCTCCCATCTCCTAAACATGTGTGTCAGCCACATCATCATGTCCCTCATCACCAACCGTAGGAGCAAACTCACCACCAACCACCTCAATGTGCAATCGAACTGGGTCTGGGGCTGGTGTGGACCGCAAATGCTCCAACTCCATGGTCACCTCCTCTAACTGGATCTGTGACTCCTAAAGGGCCCGTTGAGTGTCCTCTAAAACCTCAATAATCTCTGTGAGCTCCTGGGTAAGCTCACTCACCTCCTCCTCTCTGTCCATCAGTGCCTCATAAGCTGTACTCCCCCACTCCACTAGGTGATCTCGGTCAGCTACCATCTGTAAATAGTTCTGCCTCAAAATCTTGACAGCCTCACACAAAGAGTGAATCTCTGTCAATGAAAGGTAACCACCACTGGGCTCATCTGTCATAGGAGCATCCCAACCATAAATAGCCAACAACTGACGAGCAGCATCAAAATGCTCGAGAGTAGAAGAAATATCCCTCTCATCAACTCGCAACTGGCTAGTCACATGATGACTCTACACAACAGGCCTCCTATGAACAACCTCAAATGCACTGTCTACACTATGAGAGGAAGCTGTAATCAACAAACTCCCCTCAAGATCACCCTCTCCCTGTGTACTTACATCTGAGTACACATCAACAAACTGAGTACAGGCATCGGACACGTCCTCATCTAACCTCAAGGAAGCTGCTACTGAAACTGACTCAAAACAATCTCCAACTCCCTCGTCCTCTGCAACTATCTGATAATCCAGACCCTGAGATACATCCACATGAGTTACTGACGAAGTAACCCTCTCTCCAGAAATGGAAGCCCTGGCTGAAACAAATTCCTGCCACTCATAAGCTTCCTTGTCCTCATCTGTGGGTCCCTGTAACACAGAGTCTTGAGACTCACCATCACCAAATGACAACGTTGAATCAACGCCCAAAGTCAGATATAGAAAGCCCGAAACGCTACAACACTCATCGTCCTCGCTCTCAGCATCGAAGATATCTGCAATGCTTGTACACATCATCTATTGACATCTCCTCTACTAACTCTGGCTGCATACACAACTCAATTTCGTCATTTGAATCAACTAAACTGTGGCATGAAACTATGTCGCCCAAATCAACTGCAACACTCCCATCCTGAGTGTCATCACTAGAAAGCTCCATGCTCACATCCTCAACACAGGAATAAACCAATGTCTCCTATACTGATCCCACACTGCGACTGCTATCATAAATCTCTGAGCTGTCAGAGCTCATATGCTCCTCGCAGTCATCACCCAACATCTCACAGGGGGTGTCATCTCCAATGCAACTCACAACATCCTCAAAAGTGTCATCAGATGTGTCTATACTATCAGCTCCCACATTCCTGCTGAAATCTCATCTGTGGACACGTGTCTTTGCACACATGACTGAACGTCAAGTTGTGCACCAATAATGCTAGAGCACGAACTGTCATCAACTGACCCTGCTGTAATGCCCAGATCACCAACCTCACCACTGGGAGACTCCGTACATGCCTCTGTCCTATCTAAGGAAGCAATTGCCTCCTGAACTGGAGCAACACTACTACAACTGACATAAACATCTCCAATAATAACTCCCTCCATGAAAGAGTCTAAACACTCAGTGCTAACTGCAACATCAGCTGCCTCTGTACCATCCGTAGTGACTGCTCTAGAAGCCTCAACCTGGTGATGCTCAGCACTGCAGTCAACCAATGGCACTAAAACATCCACTGGTTCCGGTGCAATAAATCCCTCATCAGCACTGTGAATGGGAATAGCAGGTGCTGAACTAGATGTAGGGACATCAGCATCATGGCTACTGTCGGAGAAAACCCCAGCCTTCTCCCTTGCAAACTCGATGTCGGCCTTCTAAAGGCAGAGACCATATATCTCGCTGCCCTGCCTATTGTAACTGGATCTGACAAACTCTTTGCTAATCTTTGCTGAAGCAGTCTACGTCTCTCCACGCTTTCTACTAAAGCATTTAATTCCTCTCTATTTCCTTTACTGCTATGATGACTCCTGGAACTAGATCTCCTGTATTTATCCATAGCCAGGGAAAATGAAAGTGTTGGTCCCTTTAAAATAACTTCATAAAATTAATGTAACCAGACCCCACAGGATGGCAGGAAGAAAGCTCTGATACCACTGTAAAGAACCTATCTTGGCTCTTAAACTCACAACCAGAATTTGCAGTAGAAATTGGGATTTCCTTAATTATTTGATTCCACTAAGATTATGAAATTGACAAACTCCAACAATTATAATTGCAATTTTTATTCAAAAACATCTTTCAACGTACCAACATAAAATAATCAACAATTTTTAATAACCAATCCCTTTCAAATTATAATAAACAGTGCACCTTAATTGCTCGACTGTAATAGAAAATCGCAGCTTATTAATATTAAACCGTGCCACCCTCACAAAGGAAACACGTCCAGCTGGAGACGTCAAATGCAAACCGTAACACTTGTTGAGCGTAATTCAGCCATTCCTCAAGCTGTTATCTCCATTTCGAACACATCTGCTGCTACCCGCATCAATTCCAAGCACGTGCGGCTCCAATATTCAGCACATACAGACCTGGTATCTTCGAACAACAATCCCAATGCAAAGGTCATTCAATATTTGTCATCGGATACCAGTCACAATTCATTGGCATACAACCAATTCAAAGCGCCAATCCCAAGAGAAAGGTCATGTTTCTCTAAGATAAGAAAATGAAACCCTCATTCGAACATTCTTCAATTCCCCAAATCGATAGTCATAAGCATAATGACTTTTACGCAAATCCAAGGCTTTATAATAAACAACAATCTTCTTCTAAACACCATTCCTAAGCTTCAAGGACACACTTTTCACTTAAGTGCCTTGAATCGTCAAACTTACACTTTCAAATTAAAACACTAAAGTGTCATAATAATAAATTAAGCCAAACTTAATTGCGTAAGTATGAAGATGGAGACCAATTAAGAACAACACTGAAGAAGATTGAAGATCAATCCAGAGCTCAACTACCATACCCAATATAGAAACCGGCCTCAAATGACTTAATAAAAATAGTAAGTGTGTCACAAACACAAGCACAGACTCCTGCTAATTTGGGGACATTACATCATGGAATCTCAGTCTCTTTATGCAAAAGCCTCTAAATGTGAATTCGGTATGACAAAAAATTTATATTTGGGACATATGATTAGTGCTACAGGTGTGCAAGTTCATCAGGAGAAGATTAAAGCCATCTTGGATTAGCCACCTCCACGAAATCTTTCAGAGTTAAGGGGTTTCTTTGGCTTATGCAGTTATTAAAGACGGTTCATTAAAGGATTTTCACGGCTTGGAGCACCATTGACAGATCTCACTAGAAATGGAGCGTTCAGATGGACTGAGGAAGCACAACAGGTATTTGATAAACTTAAGGATGTAATGAGTTCTTATCCAGTGCTTGCACTTCCTGATTTTCATCAACCTTTTGTATTAGAATGTGATGCTTCTAGTGAAGGGATAGGAGCAGTCTTGATGCACAACAAACATCCTATCACTTATGAGAGCCGGAAACTCACCAGTGCTGAAAGGTTGTATTCAATATATGATAAGGAAATGTTAACAATAATGCATGCCTTGGCTAAATTTCGACAATATTTGGTTCGTGGTAGATTCGTGGTTAGAACTGAACATAACAATTTGAACTATTTCTTGGGTCAAAAGGATCTGAATGACAGACAACAGAAGTGGATTAGTAAAATCCAAGCATATGATTTTGAAATTGAATATGTTAAGGGTAAGAACAATGTGGTTGTTGATGCCTTATCCAGGAAACCTAAAATAAATGCAATATTAGGGGTTACAGCTGATTGGAAATCACTTTTATCAGTAGAGCATTCTAAGAATGCATTTGCATGTAATTTACTAGATGGAAATGTTCAGGATGACAGATACAAGGTGGTGAATGATATTATTTACTACAAGGATAGAATCTTTCTCATACCTGGTTCTAAATTAAGATTGAAAATTACGCAGGCAGTCCATGATTTACCTTTGGCAGGTCATCCAGGTTATTTCAAAACTTACAAGCTAATCCGTGAACAGTTCACATGGAAAGGGCTCAAGGATGATGTGTTGCGCTATGTGAAAGAATGCATCACATGTCAACAAAATAAAACTGAGCATTCATATCCAGCAGGATTACTCCAACCTTTGCCTTTTCCAGAACAGAAGTGGGAGAGTATATCCATGGACTTCATTACCAGGTTACACCGTGCGCAAGGTAAAGATTGTATTTTTGTGGTAGTTGACAGACTGACAAAATTTGCACATTTCTTTTCTATCACTAGAGTTTACAACTATTCAAATCGCCGACCTATTTTTCAAGGAGATTTTTTGTTTGCATGGTCTTCTGAAGACTATTATCAGTGATTGGGATAGTCAATTTCTGAGCATATTTTGGGAAGAATTGTTCAGGTTAACAGGTACGGAGTTGAATCACAGTACTAGCTATCATCCACAGACAAACGGTCAGACGGAAATAGTAAACAAATGGGTTGAAGGATACCTTCATAATTATGTTTCTGGACATCAAAAAGCTTGGGTGCAATGGTTACATTTGGGTGAATATTGTTATAATACGACTTATCATATGTCTATTGGCATGACTCCATTCAAAGCTTTGTATGGGTATGATGCTCTATCTTTTGTTGATCTTGCCTTTGATCACAGTAATGTACCCAAATCACAGAATTGGCTTCAGGAATGTCAAGATATTTGTAATGTCCCTATTTTTTAGTCTCTTGAGATTAGCTTTTTTGGCGACCCTCACAAGCTAATCAGGTGATCAGAGGGGGTCAATTAGCAGTGCCAGTAGTTGGATTCCATTCTGGTGGTTCTGGTTGTCAGGTTTGCTCTTCGTTTGGGACAGACTAGATGACTTACTATTTATAGTAAGTGGTATGTTGAGCATAGCTTGGTTTAGTAGGGCACCTGCACAGTGTCATCAGGTGTTGTAGGATCGTTTGTCAGGGATCTCCAGTTTGAGAGACTTACTACTTATAGTAAGTCTATTTTGGCAGATGGCTATTTCTAGCAAGGTAGTTTGAGCTCGGGGATCTGTTGTCAGAAGTTAGTTTGTTTTAGTCAGATAGATTCAGTGGCTTCATATTTTAATTGTCATTATTAAATTAAGTTATTTTAATTTAATAACTTTATGACTTTATAACTTTAATGTTATAAAATGATGTTGTGTTGAAGAAGCCACTTAAGTGAAAAAATAAAAGTTGAAGCTTTTTCAAAAAGCTTATATATTCAACTCGAAAAAGCACTTTACTCGTCCATTGTTCATTTGATGAAAATTTTATTAAGTTTCTTGGTTGTGAGAAATGGCTGGGGTTTGAGGACTGATTCCTCTCTTGGCAATTTGAATCATCATTGATTGATGATGAATTTTGCAAATTGAATTTTGAAATTTACTACTGAATCTGTGGATATTATTCTTGGTGCTGAAGTATACCAAGTGTGGGAAGAATTAAGCAAATTACATCAAGTTGCAAATTATCAAGACTAGAATTTCGAAATTCTTCATATATCGATTTTTTAAGAGGCTGGATTATTCTCATTGGCTATCGAAATTGATAGCAAGTGTTGCGTATGAATTCTCGGAGGCTGTGTTTTGATACTGCAATACATTACAGGAAGCTGCGCCATTTTTCCCTTGGCTGCATGACAAGCTAGAGAGGCTGCATCTTTGCCTTGCAAGCTGCGTGTTCTTTTTTGGAGGCTGTCATACATTCTTTCAGACTGCGCCAACTTTTTCTGGATGAATTTCAAATTCTCAAGCACACATTCAATTTCCAAGTGCCAATAAATTGAGAAGTAATTTGATGTTTATGAAATTATATCAAATTCTATAAAATAAATAATTGTTGACATTCAAAGTTATTTATTTTAATGTTATTTATGTTAATCAATTCTGGAGGAAATTTAGCAAAAACAAAAACATTATCAAAACACAAGGACAAAATTTGCAAGTGAATAAATTAAAAACATTATATTCAGCCAAGGGCCAAGAAGGCTCTTTACAATATTTTAAAAGCACTTAAAGAGAACCTACAATCTACACAGAACCAACAAAAAATTTATGCCAACAGGAAACGCACAAAGCGCAATTTTGAAGAAGGTGAGTTGGTATATCTTCGGTTGCAGCCATATCATCAATCTTCGCTCAAACGTAGTGGAGCTGGGAAATTGAAGCCCCGATTCTATGGACCTTACCAGATTGTCAGGAAAATTGGTTTAGTTGCTTATGAATTGGATTTACCAAAAGGCAGTCGTATCCATAATGTTTTTCATGTCTTGTGTCTCAAAAAGGCCTTGGGCAAACAGGTGACAATATCAGCAGAATTACCACCTTTGGATTCAGAAGGAAAATTGGACACCATACCTAAAAAATTTTTGGATATACAAGAACGGCAATTGCGTAATCGGCGTATCAAGGAATATTTGATACAATGGAAGAATTTGTTAATGGAGGATGCTAAGTGGGAAGGCGAACAAGTGTTACAGCATCCTCAATTGCAGTTGCTTGTGGGCAAGCAACTAGGGAAGGGGGAGATTTGTAATGTCCCTCCAATATTGTCTCTCTAAGACAATATAATAAAATATATCATATTAATTATATTATATTAGTATAAATAAACTAATATACTATAATTAATAAAAATAAATGAATAATTAATGAGAGCATATAATGAATAAACATAATAGTTATTTACAAACTATTATTAACTATCATGGAAGTTCGGCACATTACGGGAATGGCAACGGGATTGCAACCAATATTGTCTTTTTAAAAGCCAGTCTGCAAATGACAGAAAGGGGGGAAGATTTGAGGAAATAGTTCGAATTGCAGAAACATATATTGGGAATAATCATTCCTTTCATTAGAGCACAAATCTCTAGCCTAGTGGTTTGACGTTACAGAGCTTAGCACATGTGCATCGACAAAGTCTATGTTATCGATGCATTGAATGAAAGGCAAATGACAGAGTTGGAGACATCTGCTTTCGGAGAAGTCTGGCGGCAAGGTTGGACAAGGATATTGAAGTTTGGTAACTCATGATAAACTTCCACGTCAATCCCAGCAAAAGACAAACGGACTTGGCTGTATTCAGTGGATCCTCCTTAGCAAACGACAAGGACTTTATCATATCTAGCCTAGCAAGGATACGGGTTGATTTGTTTTCTCTGTTACTGGCGGAGTATATTTCAATCAAGACAAGAAGTTTCTGGCCACGTGAGACGGGTCCTGCGGCTAGACTGTAGAAAGAGAGAGGTGATATTGAACCGAACCTGAGATATAGCAATTGACGCCTACAAATACGTGTTGAGTCCTGCAGAAGACAAGGAGGCTTCGATTGTTCTACCTCAAATAGACACAAGTGCACTTGTTAATTTCAATATTATATCCGACTAGAGTTATACTCCTAGTGTAGATTTGATTCTTCTATTCTAGAATATGAATGGATCCTTACATGAACATATACATAAGATTTTAGTTGAATCGAATCAATTGAAATTGTTTCAAATAAATTTCTGGATTGTCATCGGTACAACCAAAGTTCAGAATTTGCAATTAGAATGTTTACAATGTTTTCTTGAGGTATTACTCTGAGAATAGCTTCTAGAAACTTGGAATTTTACAAAACCTATCTGATGAAAATACGTGAATGTGGTGGCTCGATCTCATCGATGATACAGAATTCTTATATATTGCAAAAGAAGATTGCCAAGCAGCATGTGTTCATCAAATTAGCCAATTCCCTCTTAGTATGAACGATGGGGAAAGGAGTGACTAACTCCTTGTCTATCAGGTGGCAAGGAGTTACACTTGCCACCCAAGGGAAACATAACTTGCCAATAATTAATTGCAAACCCATCCGAAGGTTGTCTTGACCAACATAATATAAATAATCTATCTTACAGCCACTAGACCTGATCTAAGTATAAATTGCAAAAGAAGATTGCCAAGCAGCATGTGTTCATCAAATTAGCCAATTCCCTCTTAGTATGAACGATGGGGAAAGGAGTGACTGACTCCTTGTCTATCAGGTGGCAAGGAGTTACGCTTGCCACCCAAGGGAAACATAACTTGCCAATAATTAATTGCAAACCCATCCGAAGGTTGTCTTGACCAACATAATATAAATAATATATCTTACAGCCACTAGACCTGATCTAAGTATGTTGTGAGCTACATATCTCATTTCATGACAGCCCCTAAGGCAGAACATTGGGTTGCAGCAATGCGTGTACTAAGATATGTGAAAGGGACACCAGACTTTGGCATTTTGTACAACAAAAGAAAAGATCCTCAGCTGATTGGTTTTACAGACTCAAATTGGGCAGCAATTGCTAATGACAAAATGTCCATTTTTGGGTATGTCTTCAGTCTTGGTACAGGTGTAGTCATATGAACCAGTAAGAAGTAGCATGCGGTAGCTCTTTCCTCGACAGGAGCAAAAAATCTGGGAACTGTTAAAGCAACATGTGAAGCAATATGGCTACGAGGATGCTTTTTGACACAAATATGTCTCAAGAAGGGCCTTCACCCTTGTTTTGTGACAATCAAGGGGTGCTAAAACTTGTCAAGTATCCAGTCTTCCAGGAGCAAACCAAACATGTAGAACTTCATTGTCATTTCATCAAAAAGCTTGTTGAAGATGGAACTGCGATGTTGCAGTATGTTCCAAATGAGGACCAAACTGCAGATATTTTCAAGGATAACCTTCTTATGAGATAGTAATATGTCAATCTCACTGCAAGAATTCAGAAACTCACTATTTTATAGAATATAATGCAGTCAGAGATGATTGCAAGGATGAACAAAAGATAAAGACAATTTTTCCAGGTGCCTTGTAGTTCTCTGACAGAATTTTCCTTCTTGTTAACCTTTTATCAAGTTGTGTGAAATAAGGAACGGTTTTTAACATATAAGAAAGAAACAAATATACCTTTTCAATAAAGTTGATGTAACTGGAAGCTCCGCCTTTAAATTGTGTTCCACCTCCAGGAAACACAAGGAATTTGCCAGAGATTTTAACCCAATTCTGATCCTTCTTGTATTCCACAAGTTTGGTATGAGGAACATTTTTTAACCATATCTGCAGCAAGAAATAGATAAATTTTCAGGAAATCAAGTACAAATAAATTGAAAGCTTTCACTGTGTCTGGTTGTTTTTTAAGATCAGCTAAAGATGTATAGGCCACTGCTACAACTTAAACAAATATGCTTTGAGAGCTAATTCACATACAAGAAAATCCATAACCGACATGTTCAACATGGAGATGAATCAATCTCTAGAATAATTATACAAATATGAATGGCAATTGTATAATGACATAATCAAAATTTAATCAAACATGCTTCAAGGGTTAATTTCTCTCTTCTTGTCGTCATATGCAAGGAAATCCACAAATGACATGTTAAAAGTGGTGATGAATCAGTAACTAGAATAAATATTCAACTATGAATAACAATCAGATTAATCAAAATTATCGGATAACCATTACCAATCTGGTCCCAGCAATAATCAAGCATGAAAGCTATGATCACCAAATCAAATGCTAGATCCATTAAATTTACCCATGTGCATTAATATAGTATTAGTGAATTCTTCAAAGATCTCCAGAAGACTCTGGTTATTACAGTAAAACAGTTATCAGAATGAGAATAAATATTTCTAGGAGGTGTGAGCAATGTGGGAAAAAAACTGCTAATCAAGGATAAAGCATTACCCAATCAAGAAGGTTGGAGCCACTGGTATCAAATAGAAATCTAACATTTGAACTACACACAGGACTTTTACAGCTGGTTTCATCCAAACTCCCAATTTTTGTGTACTTTCAACATATGTAATGATGAAAAGTGTACGTCATAAGTTGTAACTGATTTACTGTTAAAGGAACTGGCCAAAACTAGTTTCACCACACTAAGAACTTAAAAATTTGGTAGATGTAATATCTAAAGGTTTTGACTCTTGAGTGTACTAGAATGTCCAAATGGTTTGACTTTGGATAGTATTTTTCTTTCTCTACTTCTAGATCTTATAAAATGGGCCTACATTCTAAATTACTTAGAAATCCTTCTCATTCTTATAGGCTTTCACAATCCTATGCAAAACAAATTAATATTCTACCATTGGCATAATATTCCAACAGAGAACAGTTGGTGTTCTATGCATTACTGGACCATATGATAAGTAGTTGTATTTCCTATGCACGATTTATGATATTCTGGATAACAAAAGAACATGAGTAACAAATCCTAAATTTTGGCGCTGCTGCATATTTGAAATAAGTAAATCATCTCTATCAAAATTAGGAAAGCAATCCTTATTGGAGTTTGAGTTGAGACTCAGACTAAAGCTATTTCAAGAAGACCCATCTACAAAAGGAAGCCCTCAAAGGAATCCATCTGTGAAGGAAAATTCCTGCCCACTCTTTCCAGGGAATCACCCTGGGAAAACTCATCCTTGTTGCAGCACCAGCATAGGTAATGAATTAATATATTTATTTCACAAGCAGATACAGATTCCTTAATTGTTTTGACTTTCTTGTAATGATTTGAACTAAAATTTAATTGAGAAGAAAGAATTATCTTACTTGAAGCCACTCTTTGTTGAGATCAACCATTTGAAGATTTTGTGAGAAAGGTGGTGGAATACACATCAAACAATCTAGGAAGTTGAAATGAATTATCCACAAGTTAAGAAATCAAAAGTTTCTCCAACACTAGTTGCAAGAAGATTATTGTATTGGAAGATTAATGCAGCATGAGACAATAAGAAAACTGTATCCAAAGGCAGTGGATGGATGAAAGAAAGCAAAGGGACTAGAATGCAAGCAATATATTTTCAAAAACATCCTTGATCTTCAAAGCCGGTGAAGAGGAAGTCATACAAACTATCCATAGGACGAAAGATATAAATAAATTTCAATATCATTCAGTTTTCTTCATTATCAAGAAAAAAAGATAGCATGATTTACAGGGAAAGAATACCAATGAGGATGAGAATGTCAAATTGACATTGTTGCACCATAATGAAGAGAGAGGTTTGACATTTTGTTTGACAAGTGACAATGCCAACAACTTCAGTTGGAATGATAATTGGGTGATTGCAGAAGCTACATAGTAGAAGATTGGGAGAATGCAATTGTTCATATCTCTCATATTCAAATACCTACTAGAATGCTAGAGATGAATAAGCATAATTAAATCATAAACTTTGAAGTTTGCATTAATTTCAATATAGTGCATGTCACATTCAGATCATTCCATGCACATTACCCAACATAATATATGTTTTCTATATGCTGATAACGAGTATTTGAGTTAATAAGAATTACATATGCAGGGACTGCAAACAGATGGGATGTCCTCCGCACACAATGAGCCTCTTACAATGGACTCCACAATGATTCCATTTAAACCTATGCTCCATAGGAACACATCCCCTGTGCTGGTACCCTTATACCAGTATCAGGGACAGTACAGGGACACGAGAACGACATTTAGAAGTACCCTGCCTGTCCCCAATCCTGCAGAATTTTGGAAACATTTTCGGGACGTAGGAAACGGCTAAAAGTCCCCAGGATAGCAAGGGGACTCTTAGGAATCCTCTGGCCATCCGGGGGAATTCTGGTTGTCACCTATGGCCCAAGCCACTTTTGGATGGGTAGTCTTTAAAATAAAAAAATTTGAAAAAAAGGCCAGCCATGCCCACAAGGAAAACCAAACCACATTAAACAATACCAAAACTTAAACTAAGCATAAAACAACCAAAAAGAAGAAAAGTTTTCAATTGAAAGAGGAGGCTAGGGCATCAAATCTACTCTTAGACCTATTGTCTACTGGTTATGGACAGCAATATATTATTACATTTTCTTAATTATATGTTTATTGTTTATAGTTTATATCATTTCATAGTTGAAACTTGGAGCCTTTGGGCATTTTTGTTATAATTCGAATATAATATGTATGCACATTGACAATGAAAGTTTCTACAAGGATGAATCACTTTTCCAAATCCTTATAAATGTATTAAGCTTTTCTAGAATGGCTATGATGAATGCTTTATCAATGTCATGATATGCATACTTGAAATTTCTCTATATTTTTTAAAAATTCCCCAAGTTTTTAACAGCCCTCCCCTACCATCCCCTAAAAAAAGGCCCAAAAGTACCCATGTACCGGAAACACGTCCTTCTATCCCCCGCCATCCCCGTCCCCCAAACTCGGTGGAACATAGCTTTTAAGTTTTAACTTGTAGGGACCAGAAAATGAATAGGGAAGAAAATTGAAGTTAATATACTCTCCATGGAAACATGTAATGGTGGCCTACCATCTCTAAGATATGTTACAATATGTACTAACATCAATTCATTATCAAGTTAATCAGATTTCTATTGGACGACAATTGCACCAGTGACAAGAGTATATTTTAAAAGGGTATTTAAGGAGTCTAACCACACTAGAGGCTTCGACCCTACTAACTCACTCAATATGATTTTTATATGTTTATAACAAAGTCCATAAAGCATTATCTATTGGTTCAAGACAAAAATGACAGTGAGCTATATTTACAGCCGAACCCATTGTGGGTGTTAAAATGTCTCACCCAAAGTAACGAGAATCGCCATGAAATCGCCAGAATCGCCAGTTTGGCGATTCGATTCAGCCTCCCCAATTCATGGTTAATGTCTGCCACAACAACTAGCCTTAAGCATCCTGCCCAAGCATATTGGTGAATATTGGTTTTCAAGTGAATTTGAAAAATAACAAAGCATTGTCAAAATTGCAATTAAATCAGTTGGATGTGGTAATGGTACTGCTGATGTAAACACATAAATCATGGATTACAAGGTTGAATCTGCATGTTTAGAACTTGGTTCTACTTCAAGATATAGCATTGGTTGTCAGTGCTCTCAGTCATCAACATTTCATCTTTGATCCATTGCAATTATAGTTTAAGCTTCCCTATAGAAGGGAGTTTTCTCTATCGTAACATAAACATCTACATTTCTTTTCTGTGGTTTCAACATCATTCTCTATTGCATGATCACTTGTATTACAATGGCCTCCATATTTAAACATATTACATGCATTATTCATCATAGATTCAGAAGTATTTTACCATAAAGGAGTCATTAGAATTGATTATGAAGTAACAAGAAAGCTTTGTCTTCAAGTTTTAACATGTAGAAGTTCAAAATCCAAATACTTGAAATTGGTCAAATGTTTTGTGATATCTCAAGCTACTGCTGACACTTTGGTTCCTAGATTTAACACTCTGTCCTCTCAATCACTGAAATTCGAGGTGAAGCTTGAAGAAACACACACACATATACTAAGAGGGGGGTGAATCAGATATGATCAACTTTGTCAAATTTCAATTTTAGTAATCTCAAGGAAATGAACAAAGCATTCACACAATTAAGATCTAACAAAAGAAGACAAGATGCACACACTATTTTACATGGAAACCCTTACGGGAGAAAACCACAACAAAATATTGCTTTTTATATATAATTTATTTCAACTTCATAGGCTCCAACCCATGAATGACAACAATCCCCTCCATTGAACACCAACTCAGCAAGAGCTCCAATCTCTTTGGATGAGAGGCTCCAACCCCTTGCACTTGCAAAAATAGAGGAAAATGAAAAGCTCCCTTGAACATATGCATATCTTGAAAACTTAGTGAATGGTTGAGAGTGACATCACTCCCTATTTGTCTCTTACGTACTCGAAAGTCTCTTTTAGAAGAGGTTTTGTAAAGATGTCAGCAATCTGCATCTTTGTAGCAACATACTACGAAGATGTCAACAATCTGCTCCTTTGTAGCAACATACTCAACTTAACTTGCTGCTTAAGAACTTGCTCTCTCAAGAACTGATATTTGGTCAAAATGTGTTTTGTCCTATAGTGTATGATTGGGTTCTTTGAAATATTGATAGCACTTGGATTATCATAGAGTATTGGAATGGGATGCTCATACTCAATCTTAATATCTTTCAATGCTATTTCATCCATACAACTTGTGTACAACATGTTGCTGCAATATATCCGGCCTCAGATA
Source organism: Chamaecyparis obtusa (assembly GCA_027943335.1). NCBI lineage: Eukaryota > Viridiplantae > Streptophyta > Pinopsida > Cupressales > Cupressaceae > Chamaecyparis > Chamaecyparis obtusa. The sequence goes on along the minus strand of BSBK01001857.1, from coordinate 31,639 downwards.
AAGATAGGGAAATCGATGCTTGTATTTTCCTTAGATACAAGACAACTGCCAAGAAATAATGCACCTCCACTGGTGCTTTTTCTATCATCCATAATGCCACCCCAATCTGCATCCATGTATGTTGTTAGACTAGAATCTTTACTTCTTGGATACCACAATCCAAAATCCAGAGTCCCCTTCAAATATTTCAATATTCTTCTAACTAAATTAACATGGCTTTCCATTGGAGCTGCTTGAAACCATGCCACTAAACCAACTGCTTGCATAATGTTGGGCATTGTAGCTACTAGATACAGCAAGCTTCCAATCATGGATCAATAAAAAGATTGATTTGCTGCAGGAGATTCATCATCTTTGCTCAACTTGCAACCAGTAACCATGGGAGCATTCACTAGATAACAATCCTCCATTCTAAATTTCTTCAACATTTCTTTAAAATATTTGGTTTGAGAAATGAAATTCCTTTATCTGACTAGGAAATTTGAAAACCAAGAAACAAAGATAGCTCACCTAGTATTGACATCTCAAATTCCTTCTGCATATTTGAGGCGATGTTCTGGTACATCTTATCACTATGCTTTCATAAGATTTGGCAAATTAAGCCCATATATTCATTTCATTGGCTGGCTTTATTACTGAGGCTTTTTAAGCAATTCATATCTTCCTACACTTCATGATGGCAAACTGTTTTGCCAAAAGCTTTTATTGGTCAATCCTTTGTATCTGCTGAAGCAATGTTTTTCTGACCCACTACAAACTGAATGTGCATTGCGCTAGTATCGGCCAGTGTTTATCAATAGATTGGGCCTCATTATAGTCTGCATTTTATCATCAAAGTCGTCTATTGCATTATTGGACTTGTGTTTTTTGACTAGTGGGTCAATTTTGCAGACAACTTCGCATCAACTTTGCCTTGTGCTTCACCTATTTAGCACATTTTTTGGATCAGCACATTTCTGTTGCCTAATCAAGCCCGCATGATGGTGTTTTTTTGGCATTGGTTCTTTCATTGTCCACAATTTGTTTGTGATCGGATGTTTTCTCAAGGTTGAGGTCTCTTTACTTGGCCAGCGATCCATGCACATTGCCTAGTGCTTGCTCTTTTTCTGCAATATAATGGAGGTGGTTTTTTTTTTGGTTATGAAAAACCTATATCAGCCTATACATATTGCATTGATTTAACTAGACTGCCTTCAGAGGTTCATCCCACGTAGACTTGTCTTCATATGTTTGGCTCAGCTCTACATTCTTGCCAGTGATCTCCACAATCAAACCTGCGTAATCAAGGCTTGCTAGTGGCCAATAATATATTCATTTGGAGTAGTCTCTAATGTTTTATAGCCAAATATTTTATATTTGTGCCGATTACAGTTTTATACTGTTGTAGAGAGTTCGTTGGTGGACCCAAATGTGCAGCTTTGAGTATTTCACACATCCCACATTGCTTGCAAGTTATGCTATTTAGTACTTTATAATGTGCATTGTGTGGTGCATAAATACATTGTAAAGTGACTTGTGCAGTTTGTGTGCATTGTGTTGTGAATTGGTGCTAGTGTTGAAAGAATGCAGGGTTACAGAAGAGGATGAATAGATGATTCTCTCTATTCTCTCTTAGCTAGGTCCTAGTTATTTAGTATATGTTTCTACATTTTATAGTATTATGGATGCTCTAGGTAGTGCACACACAATGTCTTCTCTTGATGGTTGTGCAACTCAGCTCATGAGGGAACAAGCAAAGTGGGCACAAATGAGCACATTGACACTTTCGAGGTCTCAAGCACTTCTTGCAAGAGATCCACGCCTAAAGGTTTCTAGTGGCAAAGGCAAGAAATGGAATAAGGATGTTAAGCCTCAAGAGCAAGTTAAGGAGTCTCCTTCACAATACACCGCTGAGACCAAAACCTCTTCTAACGAGGAATCATCACAAAAGAAGAAGATGAAATGTGCCTATTGCAAGGAATTAGAACATGATGAAAATAGGTGTTATCCTAAGAAGATTGATGAGCTTACAAACCTTCTTCAAAAGCACCACATCGCTCTGCCCTAATCAATGTCTCCTTCAACATCAATATTGGCAACATCATCATCTTCACAGTCAAGGAACACAGGATTTGTAAATGAGATCAAAGGTAAAGCACTCCTAGCTTCCACTATTCCTGAAAATGGGAGATGGCTTCTAGATTTAGGTGCATCTCATAATATGGCATTTTCTTTGGATATGTTCTCTTCTTCTGAGCCTTGTAGTTCACCTAACATTTTGATGGGTAACAATACATATATGAAGTTTTGTGGGAAAGGATCTATTGATATAGGTGAGGGATCATTTAATGATGGTCTTTGTGTACCCTCCTTTAGCACTGATTTTCTTTTAGTTTATCAAATTACTCACGGTGCACAAACTAAAGTAGTTGAGTTCACTCTTGATTATGTATACACTTGAGATATGGAGACTAGAGATATCATTGTTACGAGTGTAGTGGATCATGCATCACGATTGTATTCTTTTTCTCATTTTTCTCCCAATAATGATATTCTTTTGGCTAATGCTCACACCCTTCCATCAAGAATGAACCATTTTTATGAGGAGAAGTTTCGTCATTTGAACCTTGGAGTTCTTGAGCCTAGTGTTGAGCCTCCCACTTGCTTCTTCAGTTTTGAGTTCTACTCTAGAATAGGTTGATCATAGTGTTCCAAATCTTGCTTTGTGGCATGAGTATTTGGTAGGTACTTGTCATTTCCCCGCCATGAAACACATAGACAATGTAATTTCCCCATTCAAAATCTAAAAATATATGATTAAATAAGGTTTAATTAAAGATTGAAACTTATTAATTTAAGTTCCCACCATTTATTAGCAAGGTAAGCTCCTAATATCACCCAATGCAAAGGGTAAAATATATCATGACTTCAAATAACTTTATACATAATTACCTTAAGACTAATACACAACAGTTTAAAGTATATAGTATATGCTAAAATCAAACCTATCTAAAGCCTACATAAGACCAAGGATTACCGTCTAAGACCGTAAGTCAAACATATTACTTCTACATCGACTGCATAGGACATGGACAATCATTAAATCATGATGAGTGCTTCAGCCATCCTCTGAGAAGTTATTCTTCATTAAAACGCAAAGACGGCACGAGAGGAAATATGATAATGACTCAACAGCGAAGGACGGGTACAATGAACTATCGAATACAAGTAATTAAGTGTTGAGGTTTAACAAGTAACAACAACTTGTAGCATATATATGTCAAGCAGCTAATTAGACATGAGAACCAAAATCAAGAAGCAATACGACATGTAATAACCAAGTCTCGAAGTAGAAGCCCATCGTATGAGTTAGCGATAATAGAAAAATATTAATCACAAAGACCCAATATGTCTAATAATCCATGTCAACAGATAACAGTGAAAACTAGGCAATCTATGTACAGGTCATCAATCATATGATCATGATTAGTTCAGAGCATCAGCAATATAAGGGTTATTAGATGATCAATCGGCATAAGGACAACGATTAGACAGTAATGAAATACGATTAATCATTGTATTAATAATCAAGCAAGGAATGAGATTAACAGACCAAGCATCAGCAATTAGAGCATTGCTATTCTATCCATTAAGGATAGTATTTTCAGTAAATAACAATAAAGCTTGGTCAACCAAAGGTTTAGTTACTTTGAGTCGAAGGGGTGTGATTGGTATAACCATTCAATTTGCATAAATCATAAAGAGACGTGACTTACTTAAGAAAATCAATTTGCTTATTTTATGAAGAGATATGATCTCAAAGCGACATGTCTCTTAGACTTTCATGGGATGCAACATTTGGATCTTGAGAGGTACATATACTCGATATCAAATCCATTCTAAAAATCATCAAAGAAGGAAGAATCATTATATCTGGTCACTGTTTACTAGCAACCAACAGCAGAGATAAATATAAAGGAAAAGGACCAAATAATTTAGACATATTGATTTCTTGGTAGGAGTATCTTAATATGTATTCATGGCATAATATTTGTGACAGATCATTACTGAATCAAATGAATATTTAGTACACCATAATTAACATTATCTACATCTGCCCAATATTAATTATCTTATCTATATGAACTTATTATGCATCTCTATGTAATACTGATCAATATTAAAATATATTTAAAATCTTACAATTGTCAGTCACAAGGAAATAGGAGAGAGTTTGCAATTAAGGGAGAACCGCTAAGGGCACCCTATTGCCATGCCAATTAAGGGAGAACCACTAAAGGCACACTATTGCAGTAGCAGTTAAGGGAGAACAGCTATAAGGGCACCCTACTACACTCTGATTAAGAGAGAACCACTAAGGGCGCCCTATTGTAGTAGTAGTTAACGGAGAACTGCTAAGGGCACCCTATTACAGTGGCAGTTAAGGAAGAACAACTATAAGGGCACCCTATTGCAAGTATATTCCCAACCCATGTGTCTGGGGACTAGTGGGGAAACATAAATAACTCCAATAATAGAGCAATGATGGAGAACGTATAGAGGGAGAATCGCAATCTAAGGGCACCCTGCTACGCTTCCTTACTCCACATATTCTATAGTTGGAATTCAAATATAATGTAAGTACTACACAATTATCAATATATATTCTTTTACTCTAATCCTTGATCAATTTATAAATGATGTTCACATTATTGAATATATGTGCATATCCTTTTATATGTTGGTATTGGTTTATGCGGTGGATATAGGATTTCAAGTTACAGATCGCATAATTGAAGAAACCCTATATGTGGTAAACCCTAACCCTAATCTTGTGCAATTATGATTTTAGGGAAAATTCTAGGGCAAATTAGGAAGGGAACATTACGATACTTCAGACTTGTTTGTGGAGTCCCATCTTGCAGATTTGGGAAACATACTTGAGGGGATTTCTCTCCTCTTTAATAATAATTTTAGTACAATTGTTGATACATTGCCTATGGAGATTGACATTGACGATTTTCCTCATTCACTTGATTTGTCACATTTCTTGGTTGAGCTTGTTCATGATTATGTGGTGGACTGTTTGTGCTTGGAGACTCCTACTCTCAAAGATTCCTATTTGGAGACTTCCTCCTTTCAATTGGGCATGGCACGGATTCCTCATCTTTCGGTGTGCATGTTTCTTCCTAAGAACAGATGTGTTGCTTGTAGGCATTCTTCATTGAAATTGGAACTTATTCATTATGGGGGAGCATCTTGTCTCTCTTTCTCCTTCCTATGGGGGGATACATGATTCATGCATGATCTATGTAGTCCTTGTAGAGTATGAATGAGTCCTCCATGCATCATCTAGTTTGTTTCTTTTCTCTCTTTTGGATAGGAGTTTTTCCCATTCTGGTTTTCCCCACTTGTGAGAGATTTCATTGCATTTGCATTTTACATGGGCACCTAAAATGGTTTTGTAGCCGAGACCCATATTGCATCTTGCTCATATAGCATAATTATCTTCTCCCTACATTGCACTTAAGGTGGGGGTGTTAGTGTAAATGAGGTTTTACCCACCTTGCTTAAGTTTCATTTAGGCAGTCAACATAAAGTTTTAGTAGATAATTTGTCGCATATTTATGTAATAGTGTTAGTTGTTGGTAGTTGCACGGTTACTTCTGCCTACTGGTTCATTCCTTGCCTTTATAAGTAAACCACAATTGTACACTATAAGAAATCTCAATACAATCCATTTATCTGGTGAAATATCTTTTGCATCTCTCATATTGTGAAGGTGGGTTTGCGGGTTGTGGATTCTAGCAATGGAGTTTTACTCCAACATCTTGTTTATAGGATATAAATTCAAAACAGATCTTGTAAATTCTTGATGTTTCTAAATGAGAACCTAAGAAGGCATTGTTGTCCAAGGGCATTAGCTAGACATGCAAGTGATTAAACAGACTGAATATAATGCCCTGACCACTAATAGATAGTGTGCTGTTATCGCCTTTCCAGTAGACTCCCATAGCTTTAATCAGTGAGACCCTACCAGATCACAATGCAAGACTGGCTATAAACTCTATAAGAGGAACAGGAAGTTGTAGACCCTGGTAACAAAATTTCTCTTTACTTTATCTGATAAAATATTTTTTCAGAATCTAAAAACTAAATTGGTGTTGCTAAAAGCTGATAAGTTTCAAAAGACTCAAGCTCAATATGATTTACCCAAAGAGCAAGCTCACCTTGTCCCTGCTTTGAGGCCAGTGTATATGTGATCTGTAACCATCAGGAAGTGGTGGAAGGCATCTCCGTAAGTCTTCTTCAATAGGGCAGTGCCTCTCCCTGTGTTCCATATGTCGACGTGATGCTAGTTTTTTTATCGCATTAACATTATCAAGGCATGGGATGAAATCAGGAGCTCCATTACAAAGGACCCATTTCAACACTGAGTCATCTTGTTTTCCAAAAGATATTGACTTGTTCTGTTGCTTCTGTAGGCCCTCTTCGGTCACTTGATTTCTATCCTCCTTCTGCATACCCTCTGCCACTTGCTTTACATTGTGCTTCTGTGTACCCTCTGCCACCATTTTCTTTTCATCCCTATCTGCGTCAGCAGGCTCATTAACCTTCAAGATGGAGTCTTTTTTATTTTGGCCTTCTTGTTGATGGTAGTGCCATAAATCACTTGATGAATTGGCTGGTCTCTTGTCATGAGACTTTACATGTTTTGTTTCATCTTTTGAAATCGTAGCTTCTATCTGAGCTGCATGGAATATAGAAGAATAACCCGACATTCCAAATGCAAAGAGAAAGATACCAATGCATATAACTCCTGCAATCAGCAGAGACAAAAAAGGCAACTTTTTTTCTTGTAGATATTTCGTGAATGCCATATTGTAGATGTTCTCTAGGACAAAGTTAGAGAATTTTAATTCTGTGTCATCAGCATTTTGATCAAAATACGTAGCGAGTGTCCTTAGCTGGTCTCCCTCTCTGTAATCACCAAATCAATAGGTTAGTATTCAGTGGTTAATGTATAATTATATGAACATTAGATTTTTATTTGCAAAAAATTGTTTGTTGATGCACAACAGTACTCAATGATCCTTCATGTGAAATAAGTCAAAACAAGCTCAATCCTGCAATTGAAGACAAAATACCATCTGAAAGTATTGTAATTTTACCATGTTCCTTGTGCAGTTTGAAGCTTATCAAAATATTGTGTTTTGAAAGAAAACATTGATGTGGCAGAGAGCATAAGCCCAGAAAAATGTTTCGATTCGTCTTCTTTTCAAGCATATACTATTCCGGATTGTAACAATCAAAGAGGAAAAGATTAAATGTGGAAATGGTTAGTGACAGTAATTCTTTTCTAGGGGACCTGATTTCACCCCCTTCCACCGAGCCCTTTTCCTCTGACAAGTTCGGGGACTAGTTCATATGGAACTCGGGATGTGCGCGACAAGATGTTTAATTAAAATTGATTGTTAACCAAATCCTGTGCCTAGTCGCATGCAGTGCTTAAAGACAATTTTCAATTTCTTTATCTTGCTGCTAAACTAAATTTGATTCGTTGTGAAAGGCAAACGGATTTCCATCATCAGCTCGTGTGTCCTGATATTAATAACTCTGGATTACTCAAGCTTTGCTAAAGCAGACATAGTAACCAGGTATATACCACCGCCGTATGTTTCTTGATCCCGGCTCTTCGACATTTCTTACACGGAAAGAAGTGACTTTAACCTTACATCAAAAGAAGAAAGTTAAGCACCCACAAGTAACCCAACATCGTACAAGATCCGAATGCCATTAACATTGATAAGTTTTGTAAGTGGGTTTGTCTGTACCTATGAATTCTGTTATCAAACAAGGAAGGAAAATGTAGGCCCCGAATTGAATTACCTGATTGAGAACAAAATCTTGAATTTGTTACAGCCTGTCTACTAATCTAAAATATATGAAGAACTGTATTTACCAAAGAATTAATCAGATCTGAAAGCAAAGCAAACCAGACCAAGAATATTATACAGCATTAGACCCACATACAATTGATATCCGCAGTACCCAGTCAAGTGCGATTCTGGACGAAACAGAGAAAACGAATATTTTAGCCAATGTTCTGAATTTGTGTAGCGATTAAAATTTGAATATACGAATTGCCTAAGCGAATTAAATCTGAGAACGCTACATGTAGAGAGAATGGATGGTTAGTGAGCCCAAGTTCCACTATGACTCGCATACCCGCGGCGAACTTGATATGAAATTTGAAAATAGGAAAACTCGTGCAAACTAAAGTATTTTAACATTTTATAGATCCATGTGCTTTTATGATTGCTAATGGTAAAAATGTATTAGACTGAGAATTTTTTAGGCAGATCAAAGGAAAGGGAAGGTATATCCAGTTACCATTTGTAATGGCCAATTGGGTGTATATCCAAATTATTATTAGTCAACATTGGCACTTAGTTAAGCGAAGTCCATGAACATAAGTAAGTTTGCATGTAATAGGATGGATAAGTTTGCGTGTTATAGGATGGATATGGGATTGAATCATAGAATTTTAGGGTTTGTTTGGTTGGTGGAATTAAATAATGTTAGAATTTGACAATTCTGGAAGTTTTAAATTTGGAAAATGATTTTTGGAATATGGCTGGAACTATTTGGTTCACCTTGAATTCATAATGAGAAGATGGAAGATTGTTGTTTGTATATGGATTTCAAAATATTATAAATTTTGTTTTACCCCCAATTCTCATTTAAGTGGAATTAGAATTGATTTTCCAATTCCACCTATTTAGATGGAAGATTCAAATGTTGGTTTTGGGGGTAAATGAGAATTAACAAATCCTTATTTCAGTTTCTTATTTTGAACACAAACATCGAAAATGTCAATTCTAGGATTTGACAATCACAATTCCAGTCTAATTCTAGCAACAAATCAGGCCCTTGCGAAGTTCATGAATATAAGGAAGTTAAGATGGTGTAGGATGGCTAGGGGGATTGAATCATAGAATTTTAGTTGACTTCGTAGATCTCCTTATGATTCTTTCAATGTATATAAGAAGTGGGAGATTGTTAGGACTATTGGATTAGATGTGTTTTTTTTTTCCTTGTAAGTTCATAGTCTAGATTTCTTATGTAATAGTTGTAATATTGTAAACGATTATTCCATTCATGTAGAAACATGCAACCATCAGAACTCTTTTTCACTTATCATCTATCTTATGATGTTTGTATGTGTGATTATTATCGCATGGAAGTTATATTCTATTTTGGGCAAAGTTATGGGTTGATGGTTGACCACTTCTATATGGTTTTGAGCTCGTGATTTTGGTAAGTCATTTATGGTTTCCTAGGCCTATTTAACCTATATATTAAGGGCTTTGTATGGAGGTTTTGTATTCAATTTTTCATATTATTCCTCTAGTTTTTAGAGTGTTGATCTTGTATGGATCTTTAAGCTTGAGAGTGTATTTTAACAATTATTGTTGTTGATAATACTTTGGTTCTATGCTTTTGATGCTAGATTTTTTTCTTGAATTAGTTTTCCTAGAGCATATTAGTGTTATCTCTCATTTATGGTTTCCTCATTCCTTTCTCTTTGTTATCATTCTTTTATAAGTGATGTTTTATATTTTCTTATGCTAAGAAAATTTAGATATATGTTAATTTAAATAATCTCTCCTGATAGAGTTGAGTGGAATGTATTTGCATACTTATTTAAATAATCCCTCACGTCTTTCTTCTCTAATTTACTAAGCCTCCAAACAAAACAACCATATTTCCCTGAAGAAGCAAGGAGCTCACCAAAGAAAAAGCCAAAAGAACACAAAGGCAGACAACCACAAAAGGGAATTCTTCTAAACAAAAAGCCATGTTCCCTTGAATCTAGAATAATACCCTTATTGAATTTGAATAAAGAGGAAGGAATGTATGATCTCCTGAACACATGCATTAGTATGTAAGAGGGAACACCATCCTCCTACACTTACATGCATTGTAGAAAATAATCATTAACTTAGGGTAACAAGTAGCTCTTCAAAATTGGCTCTCTTCCCAATTCATTGGGATACTGATTTCTCCAAAGCTTAAAAGGTGATTGAAATCTTGATGGATTATTAGAGATGTATAACTTTGATAATTAATTATAAAAATGTTGCTTTAAGAAAATTATACTTTGCAATATGTTGACTTTGGAATTCTAGCAGAATAAAGATTGCCTTTAATAGAAATTAATACTTGGAAAATGAATAGTCTTAGACTCAAGGATTTTATCTTTCTCCTTCCAACTTTATAATACATGGGGTAGGTCTTACCATGTCATTACTTTATCACTTATAGTAGTTGAGAAGAGAAAATTAACCGATATTAGTTTTCACCAAGTGGTTAACTTGCTTGTTAAATGATTGCTACAAATCAAGTCGTTAATTCTCAAGCCTCTTTAAGATTTCTCTCCAATTATAATTTTGGAGTAATCCCCTTGATAATATCATTACTAATCATCAATAATTCTACTTTCACTAAGAGCTTCTTAATAGATTTTTCAATTTCTTGTTTAAGGCCTTCTACCAAAACCCTATTTGTGGTATGTCACCACCAACACCCTAAAATGATCTTATATAACAATGATTGGATTTTTCACCCAATTTAAACTCAACCCATAATTTCTTCAAAAAGTACAAAGACACCTCCTAGTTGGTGTGTGGTGGATGGTCAAATAACATCCACCACCTCTCCTAAAAATGTGTCGCTATATATGGATGTTTACACCACCTATTTGAAAAAATAATTGTGGGAGGTATGGGTAGGTTCATGCGAGGGTCAATGAAATATGGCTCTAATTGTGCCTTTGTGATGTGTAAATCATTGACTTCCTTATAGGAGAGGCCATCAATATAATATCAACACATATCATCCTCCATAATTTGAATCTATCTAAATGAACGGCGATGACTCTAACATAATCAACAATGATTTGCATTTTTTCTACAAACAATAGGAATTTAGGGGGGGCTTAGGCTCATGGTGAATTGTATTAATATTCTCCAAGATTGTGTTCATATTTTCATTTATGTTAGCTCATGAAAGAGCATCATTAGGTGCATCCCAAGGTAGAGGTGGGGGGGTTTGAGGTGGAGGTAGAGGATTTTGGACCTAAAATATCCTCTATTTCAAATTCATCCATGCTTTATCCATCTAAAAACCCTATATATAACAACATGTAAATTTACAATTACTTTCAAGAATCTATTTAACATATTACCTTACATGTACATGAAGATTACAAGAAATATAAAAATTATGTATGATGCATGAAACAAAAATTAGGATACACCTAGATTAAAGGCAATCAAAATAGAAATTGAAGATAGTCAACAATTACATTTAAATGCGAGTACATAAAGAAAGTCAACATATGCATGGTTCACGTTTCACAAAGGCACATCCATGCATGTATTTCATACATACGATTAAAGATGTGTTAAATTATAGAACTCTTTTTTCATCTTAGACAACTAAAAATAAACAATAAAAGAAAATGCCTTTTGACGCATAAATAAAGAAGTAGAAGGATGCACATATAAAATAATAATAAGTCGGATAAGCATATGTAGAGGAGGAAGAATATTTAGAGGATAGTTCAAAGGAAGAATGGCATTCAATCCTCTTACTATGCCTATAGAGAAGTCCATAAGGAAACATAAGCTAGTTGAGTGTTATGATTCACTAGATTTCTATTGTGTGTTTTATTCATCTTATATTGATAACATTGACCTATATCTATAAAGGAAATAATTTCTTTGAAGGAAAAAAAGTCTTAGATAAGGTCATATAGGAGGTGATCTAACTAATCTAAGGGAAGCATATTTAAACTACTAAGGGAAGCTATGTGCCATGATAAATTTTGAAGGGGCTCTGCAACTGTACGACTCCCGAGGGTGAGGTGTAACCCATTTTGCAGTCATACACTGTGCATGCCTTGTGGCTTCCTTTCGTTCCTTCGTGTGGCTTCATTTCTTTCTACTTAGTTTTGTGTGCCTTTACAGTGTCATTTGTTATTATTTTTCTATCATCCTTGGCTTTTTGTTTGGTTTTTTTCATTTGCTTTCTCTTTGTGTCGAGCTAGGGTTTAGGAAATCATGTCGCTGAAACCGGACCCTCTCAGCTACCAGCTTGGTTTGCCCATGTGTAATTTCGGCTTGATTTAGAATGATGGTAACTCTAAGTTAATGATGGATATAGATAAAGAGTGTTTGAACCATGATGGCCAATTGTGCCAAGATAAACCTGTAGAGGAAAAGGATAAAGTAATATCAAAGCCTTCCTACAAGTCAATGCTTTTTGAACAATCTCGGCTTGAATGTCCATTGTCGGCTGCCTTTAATGGTATCTTTTGCAGAGGAGGATAAGTTTCTAGATGACCCACAACTGATGAAGATAGATTGGAAGGGAGAGCAATCAAGGGGGGAACCGACGAAGATTGTCGAGATGGTAAGTCTGCTCTCCATGACTTTAGAACTCTCTCTCTTTCTCCTAACGAGGACATGATTAAGGCTATTAAGAAAGAGCAGATGTGTTTGAAAGACATTGCTATTTTCTTTGTTTGTTTAGATAAGGAATCTTTACCATCGAGAAAGTTATTTGATGATTGGATTGCTAACATATGGGGAAGAAAATTAGGGATTCAAGTAAGTTTTTGCATAATGATCCAAAAAGGGTTATTTGTGGTCTTTTTTAAATCACATGTTATGCATGAAAGAGTATTAAAAAAGAAGCACTGGAATGTGGGTCATTCACTATTTAGGGCTTTTCAGTGGTCGGCCAAAGGTAAGATTGAACAAGTTGTGGCTCATTCCACCCCGCATTGGATTGAAATTAAAAATCTACAACCAGAATTCTGGCCTTTCATTTCTCAGATTTTACAACCCCTCGGTTCAATTTTATAGATAGAGGATGTCAAATATACTTTACCCCTCTTAAATTCTAGAATATTGCTTTCCCTTGAGCCTGAAATAGATTTCCCGGATATTATTTCGATTGAATGAGAGGAAGAAAAGTTTCCTTGGGAAGTTTCCATATTAGGGGACCTAGGGTCTTGTTTCCACTGTAAAAAGAATGGTCACTCTAAAAAAGAATGTCTGACCCTTAATAATTTTCAAAACCCCAAATTTGACAGTAATGCCAAACCCAATTATAAAGAAGATGGTAAGTCGGGCCAGAACAAAAAGATGAAAATTATGAAAATGATTATTTCTAGGGCTAATGAAGTGGGTGATAGCAAAGATTCTCCCCAAGACCCGATTGAAAACTTGAATATTGTTGATACAAAGGAAACTGCCAACTATGGTGGATATGTTAGCCTGAATAACCCTCTGTTTGAAGATGACTTTGAAGTGAGGCCAAGCCTAGGAGGTGGTGTTTCTGGTACTCTAGCTGAGTGTCAACCAGATAATAGAATTGAAGAGGTTAATGCTAGGGGTAATGAAAAATCTTTACTCCCCCCCAAGCTAAATGCTCAACAACTTTCTCTTAACACCATTAATGAGAAGGCTGAGAATATTAGGAGGACCTCTAATGGACCCCTGATTAGAGGTAAGGATCTATCTGAGACCTTGAAAATAGATATTGGCCATAAGAACACCAATGATACACTGGAGTCAATGAATGAGGAGCCATTTACTGAAGTAACTAACAAAGCATCTAAAAAAAGGAAAATGATTGAGAGACAGTCTCTCTCTAATGATCATAGGAATTCTAGAAAAAGTATTATGAAGTGCTTTAATAGATTGTATTATAATTCTAAAACCTTACCCAAATGATGCACATACACAATTGGAATGTGAGAGGTCTCGAAATGTTAGATAGAAAATATATGATTAGAAAATGGTGTAACAATCTTAAAGTAAAGGACAATATATGCCTACAAGAAATTAAGATTTTTGGTTTCCAAGCATATACCATTTTGAAATTTATTTGGGATCAATCTATTGGTTATTACTCTAATCATCCTAGGGATAAAGGAGGCACTGCTATCCTTGTTGGGCCTCAATGGGCTAAGAAGATAATATGTAATGGATCCTCACCTTGTCATAGAGCCATATGGGTTATTTTTCAACACAATGACATCTTAATTGGGGTGTGCAATATTTATGCTCCTAATGACTACAGAGACTGTGCAACCTTATGGGAATGGTTGTCTAATGGTCTACCTAAAGCACACTAGATTTTTGTTGGGGACTTCAACATGGTGGAAAATAAAGAGGATAAGAGTGGGAGGAATGTTCAGTGCTAGAAAGGGAATGAACTATTCTTCTGTTCCAACTTTAAGAGGAAATTCAGAATTGTTGACCCTTTAACTCTCAAGAAGGGATCTTTCTCCAATATTTGGTTCACATGGTGCAATAACCAAGCTAGGCAGCAGAGAGTCTACTATCATTTGGATAGAATCTATGTGGAAGATTCCATATTCTCTCTTAAAAAACAAGATAGACATGCCCCTATATGTGTCTCTCCTTTCTGATCTATGTCAGATCACCACCCAATTTATGCTAAGGTTTGTGTGGACAATAATACAGATAGTAGTTGTAATTAGAAAAAAGTAAGTTTTAAGCTCAATACCTCCTTGCTTAATGATGAAGAGAGTTATGATGCTATCACAATGGTAACTAGTCTTTGTAAAATCTATAATCAAGGGTTGAGTCCTAAAGATATGTGGAACTTACTAGTGGAATCATGGAGGAAAATTTATTAGATTATTAGCAAGAAAAACGCTATTGATAGAAATAAGGAAGAACAAATGCTTCAAAGTACTCTTAATAATACTGAGAGAGAACTACAACTTAAGGGCTCTGGTTCTTAGTTGGAGGAGAGGCTAAATGGGGTCAAATGCCAACTAAGGAATATTTAACAATACAAGATCAAAGGCCAGAAAACTAGAGCTAGGATGAATTGGATGAAGGATGGTGACAAGTGTACTAAGTACTTCTAAAATATTATAAGAGCTAAGGATAAAAGATAATTGATTAAGAGCATTCAAATTAGTGGGGAGATATATGTTAGGAATAGTCTCAAGAGATAACTAAGAGGGGGGGGGGGGGGGGGGGTGAATTAGTTATCTGCTAGTTTCAATTCTTTAACCAATTGAGTGTACTTAAACTTTAAGCATAAACACAATGAAATAACAATTGAACACAACACCAATATTTTGGTTACAGAGAAACCCAAATAGGTAAAAACCCCGGTGGGAATTGACACCCACTAATAAATTGCACTAGTGTATAATGATCCTTGTTAGAAGATCTTACAACCCTGTTAGGAGTTGATCATTACAATGCAATAAGTACAGTGACCTTGTCAAAGGTTGGACCCTATTAGGAGTCTTTTATGATTGACCCTGTTAGGGGTGAGGATGCACTGTCCAAGAGCTCACTTCTCAAAGGGGTGAAGGCTGCAACCTTCTGAATAACAGATACACACTATATTTGGATCTTGGTCAACTGCGAGGTAGACCTATTGTCTTGATCAGTTCCAATGAATAGCACACTCTATCTTCTCTGTCACATAGACCTCTTCTTGATGACACAATACTTCACACTCTCTGCTCTACTCTAATATTTCATCTTCATGCCATGCTTCTAGCGATCATAAATGACTGGCTATAAGTATCTTTCCTCTAAATGATATAATCAAGTCAACCTATTAGAACCACCTTGAAATCATATTAGAGAAACAATAACACTCTCCAATTATATCTCTGTTGGCTCTACTGAGCATGCAACACAAACTGGGATCTGTCCAAATCAATAAGTGTAGATGCACGCTACACAGTGTCGGCTCTACCAAATTAACTGGTACTTTCTCCTCAAGCTAAATTACATCATGCACTCTTAACCAAACATTCTTAACTCTTCTCCAATCACTAATCCAAGAATGCATACCATAATGATAGGCGCAACTCCTGTACTAATATAATCTATGTCGGCTCTTCTAAGTAAACACAGGAAATTGCAACTGGTGAATAGCGACTGCATAACTTCACTTCTACTGCACACCAGACTCTACGTCCATGAATATAAAATCACTAACATGTCTCCATCACATATCCAAACGTGCAAGGCTCCATGATAGCTCTACAGACAATCACTCATAGAACACTGCTTGTAACTTTGTCAGGAACACTGCTGACACAAGTTGCTACATAACTATCTACACTAACAATTAACTTTTGTGTCCATGATATCATGTTGATAACATGTCCATGCTACATATACTAAAATCTTACTCCATAAACCTTCCACGTATGCTACTTACCATATGTTGTCATCAATGACAAACATGCAGTTAGTACTAGCTTGCTGGCAAATCTCCAACAATCTCCCCCTTTGGCATTGATGGCAACATATGGAATTAAAAACACCATCAATCCAAATGAACAATTATTTTATAACATGCTCCATTTCCTCATCAAAAACTCCCCCAAGGATGAATCCTTCATCAGCTACAATATTCTTCAATATTCTCCATTTCCTCAACTGAACTGTTTCCAAGACTGAATACTACTCCCTCTTGCTGCTATATATTACTCCTTAATTTTGTATGTTCTCCCCCTTTAATATCATTTTTCATGACTAAATGCTACTCCCCCTTTGACATCAATGGCAAAGGGTGCCAAACATTTAAGCTTTGGCACTACTCCTGAAGTAGAGTAGTCAACCATCCATCAGTCACTAAGGACTTATGCTCTTTTCTACTTTCTCTAAGTAGAATCATGGAAGGGAATTACTCCCAGCTTCTCCCTGAGATACTCAAAAGTATCCTTTGGTAAAGGCTTTGTGAATATATCTGTTAGTTGTTCCTTTGTACTCATGTAATCCAATTTGACTTCTTTCTCTGCCACTTTCTCTCTAAGGAAGTGATACTTAATCTCTATGTGTTTTGACTTTGCATGCATCACAGGATTATTTGACATATTGATAGTGCTAGTATTATCACAATGAATAACAATAGGATAATCAATCTGAATTCCAAAATCCTTTATCATCTGCTTGATCCAAACAATTGTAGAACAATTCAAAGCTATTGCAACATACTCTTCTTTTGCTATTGACTGAGAAATACAATTTTGCTTCTTGCTTGTCCAAGTGACAAGTCTATCACCAAGAAATACTACTCCTCCTAATGTACTCTTTCTATCATCCACGCATCCTGCCCAATCTACATCTGTATATACATGAATCTCAACATTCTCTGAATTAGGATACCATAGACCATAATCTATAGTACCTTGCAGATATCTGAATATTCTCTTTACAACCATGAGGTGACTTTGTTTAGGCTCTACTGCAAATCTTCCAACAATACCGACTGCATTGGAAATGTCTGGTCTTTTTTGAGTAAGATATATGAGTTTACCAATCATAGACTTGTACAATGTTATATCTACTGCTAGAGAATCATCTTCTTTTGTAAGCTTGCATCCTGTTGTCATAGGTGTACCCACTGGCTTGTAATCATCCATCTTGAATTTCTTCAATAGCTCTTTCACATACTTGGACTGATTAATGAAAATACCTTTCTCTGTTTGCTACACATTTAATCCCAAAAAGTATTTGATAGGTCCAATCATGCTCATCTCAAACTCGCTCTGCATCTCCTTAGCAAATTCTGCACTAAGTTTGTCATTACCCCCAAAGATAATGTCATCAACAAATATAGCTACAAGTAATATTCCTTCAAATGTCTCTCTTATGAATAGATTACAATCTATTGCTCCTTTCTTGAATCCAATTTTTGTTAGATATCCATCAAGTCTCGCATACCATCCTCTAGGGGCTTGCTTAAGTCCATAGAGGGCTTTCTTCAATCTGCATACCATATCGAGTTTGTCTGATAAGGTGAATCCTTCTGGCTGCTCAATGTATACTTCTTCCTTTAGCTCTACATTCAAGAATGCTAACTTAACATTCATTTGATAAACTTTGAAGTTTTTGAATGTTTCATATGCTAGAAACAACTTAATGGCTTCTAATCTGCTCACTGGTGCAAATGTGTCTAAATAATCAATACCTTCTCTTTATGCATATCCCTTACATACTAACCTTGCTTTATTCCTTACTATTGTACCATCTTCATTCATCTTGTTTCTGAATATCCACTTTGTTCCAATCACATTCTTATCACTAGGTCTTGGGACCAGTTCCCAAGTATCATTCTTGATAATCTGATCTAGTTCTTCTTTCATAGCATCATGCCAATCTGAATCATTACATGCATCTTCAACACTTAAAGGTTCAATCTGAGATAGTAAACATACTGCCTCATTGCTTGCTGAACTCTTTACTTTTGATCTTGTTGTGACTTTGTTGCTCTAATCTCCAATGATGTCATCCTTAGAGTGATATCTAGATGCAAACTTTGGAACTTTAGGTGATACTGTCTCATCTACCTTCCAAGTTTCTTCTTCACTTGTTTCAGGGTCATTGAATAATACATCAATACTGTCAAACATCTCTTCAACAACTGTCTCTCTAGTGGAAGGACTAGGTTCTTCTTCAATCATTGGTGCATAGTCATGATATCTTTCTTGAACCATAAACTTTTCATCAATCTTAACGTGAGCACTTTCAATGATCTTCTTCAATCTTAAATTAAAGCATCTATAAACTTTTCTTTTAGTAGAGTAACCAAGGAAAATACCTTCATCGCTTCTTGCATCAAACTTGCCTATTGCTTCATCCCTCTTGATGTAGAACTTGCTTCCAAAGATTTTGAAGTATTTCACTGTGGGAACATTACCAAACCATAGCTCATAAGGTGTCTTGTCCGCACTAGGCCTCAATTGTATTCTATTGATGGTATAGACTGTTGTATTGACTGCATCTCTCCAATAGGTATGTGCAACTTTTCCTTCAATCATGATTGTGTGCACTGTATCAAGGATGATCCTATTCCTTCTCTCTGCAATTCCATTCTGTTGAGGGGTTCTAGGTGCACTCAATGTCTCTTTATGCCATTTTCTTTGCAGTACTCATAGAATCTGTTAGAGGTGAATTCTCCTCGTCTATCTGATCTTAGATATTTTATCTTTAGTCCAGATTCATTCTCATCCTTAGCTTTGAATATTTTGAACTTCTCAAATGCTTTTGACTTATCTTTCAAGAACACAACCCACATCATTCTAGAATAATCATCTACAAACAAAATGAAATACCTTTCACCATAGTATGATCTTGTTTGAGTTGGTCCACATAGGTCTGTATGAATCAGATCCAACTTGTTCTCTGCTGAATTATTCTTGCTTCTTAATGAATTCCTTACATGCTTTCCCATCACACATTCCCTGCAAATAGTATCAACTGACTTTGCTATGCTAGGTAGATCTCTTACTGCCTTCACATTGCTTATCTTTACTATGTTATCAAAATTGATATGACATAGTCTTTTATGCCATAGCCAACTATCATCAACTTTAGCAACAAAACAAATTGCTTCTGAATTAAGGTGAAAAACATTACCTTTAGTCTTTGAACCTGATGCAATCATAACACCATCCTTGTTGTTAATGATGCACTTGTTGTCTTTGAACTCCAACTGATAACCTTTTTCAAGCTACTACTCAACACTAAGAAGGTTATGTTGCAGACCATCTACATAGAGAACATCATCAATGTTGTTCTTTCCATCCAATGTGATAGCTCCTCTACCAATGATAGGTTTAGGAGTGTTATCTCCAAATCTAACCATGCCACCTTTGTATTTGTCCAGATGAACAAATTTGTCTTTATCACTTTTCATGTGATGTGAAC
Organism: Chamaecyparis obtusa; assembly: GCA_027943335.1. Lineage (NCBI taxonomy): Eukaryota > Viridiplantae > Streptophyta > Pinopsida > Cupressales > Cupressaceae > Chamaecyparis > Chamaecyparis obtusa. Next base: position 11,867 of record BSBK01001857.1, on the reverse strand, counting down.
AACTGCTATCTATAATCCAATATGTCCTCATGTCTGCTTGTGAAATCAATGCTAGCTCTTGTTCCTTTTTCTCATCTTCACAATCCATCTCATCATACATCTTCTCCATAATAGAAATGAATCCAATTTCATCTTCAGCTGAATCATCATCTGATACTCCATCTCCAGCATAGTAACATTCCTTTGTATACTTAGGCTTGTAATTATTCTTGAACTTCTTAACTCTTGTAGGACACTTAGATGCAAAGTGACCAATCTTATTACATGAAAATAATTTGAATGGCAATTGACCTTCATATTTTCCTTTTCCTTTCTTTTATCTTTTAGCAATCATAGAAATGAAATCATCTAGTGCTTTCTCTTCATCATCATCATTAAAATTACCAGAAGTGTTTATAGATTTCTTACCATGGACTGATGCTTTGAAGGTTGTGTCACTTTTAGATTCTATCTTCAATCTTGAAATCTCAAAAGCTAAAATTTTGCTGATCAAGGTCTCTCTCTTGAAATTTTTTGTAAATTGTATGGTCTCATCAAGGATGTTGATCTTGTTTTCATAATCTGTTGTAAGATTAGTCATCAACTTATCCATATTGTCTTCCTCTGAGATCTCTCCACCATTGTTTCTGATTCCAACAACTGCTTTATTAATCCTTTGGTTGTAGGCTCTAATGTCCTCTTCAGGTAGCATCTCTAATGCATTGTATATTTTCTTTCAAGTCTTTATGTGCGCATTATTTTCTTGTGTATATCCTTCAAACATGTCTTCTAGGTGCTTCCATATCTTGTAAGTTGTGTCTAATTTCTTTATTTCTGAAAACTCACTATCAGATAAGGTGTTGATAAGAGCTTCTTTGGATATTTCATTCTGATGGAACAAATCCTTTTGATTTCTAGTAGCATCATCCTTTCCTTATAGAGAGGGGATCTTAACTTCTTTGATAACCACTTCAAAAGCAATGCACTGCAAAAGTGTCACCATTTTGTTCTTCCAATTAGGATAGTTCTCTCCATCAAACTTAGGACTATCTTTTCTAAAGAATGCCATCTGATCAACCTCAAGTTGTTAAACTTTCTCTCCAAGGCACTTGGCTCTGATACCAATTGTTAGGAATAGTCCCAAGAGATAATTGGGAGGGGGGGGGGTGTATTAGTTATCTGCTAGTTTCAATTATTTAACCAATTGAGTGTACTTAAACTTTAAGCATAAACACAATGAAAGAACACTTGAACACAACACCAATATTTTGGCTATGGGGAAACCCAAATAGGTAAAAACCCCAGTGGGAATTGACACCCACTAATAAACTGCACTAGTGTATAATGATCCTTGTTAGAAGATCTTACAACCCTATTAGGAGTTTACAATGCAATAAGTATAGTGACCTGGTCAACGATCGGACCTTGTTAGGAGTCTTTTATGATTGACCCTATTAGGGTGAGGATGCACTGTCCAAGAGCTCAGTGCTCAAAGGGGTGAAGGCTGCAACTTGGTGAACTGCGAGGTAGACCTGTTGTCTTGATCAGTTCCAATGAATAGCACACTCTATCTTCTCTGTCACGTAGACCTCTATGACACAATACTTCACACTCTCTGCTCTGCTCTAATCTTTCATCTACATGCCATGCTTCTAGCAATCATAAATGACCGGCTATAAGTATCTTTCCTCTAAATGATATAATCAAGTCAGCCTATTAGAACCACCTTGAAATCATATTAGAGAAACAATAACACTCTCCAATTATATCTCTGTCAGCTCTACTAAGCACACAACACAAACTGGGACATGTCCAAATCAATAAGTGTAGACGCACGCTACACACTGCCGGCTCTACCAAATTAACTGGTACTATCTCCTCAAGCTAAATTACATTATGCACTCTTAACAAAACATTCTTAACTCTTCTCCAATCACTAATCCAAGAATGCATACCGTAATGATAGGCGCAACTCCTGTACCAATATAATCTCTGTCAGCTCTTCTGAGTAAACACAAGAAACTACAACTGGTGAATAGCGACTGCATAAATTCACTTCTACTGCACACTAGACTCTACGTCCATTAATATAACATCACTAAAATGTCTCCATCACATATCCAAATGCGCAAGGATCCATGATAGCTGTATGGAAAATCACTCACAGAACACTGCCTGTAACTCTGTCAGGAACACTATTTACACAAGTTGCTACATAACTGTCTGTACTAACAATTAACTTCTACATTCATGATATCATGCTAATAACATGTCCATGCTACATATACTAAAATCTTACTACATAAATCTTTCACGTATGCTACTTACCATATGTTGTCATCAATGACAAATATACAGTCAACACTGGCTTGCTGGCAAATCTCCAACAATATCTAATGATCCAAGTAGTATTAAAGAAGCCTTTTTTAGCTTCTACAAGGATCTATTTACATCAAAATTTAATGAGGATAATAATTTTTTTTTGGAGAAATGTCTCAAGTTGATTCCAAAAAAGATCCCAAGCAGTGAGTGCTTTCTCTTGCTAATGACAAAGCGCCTAGCCCTAATGGCCTCCCTGCTGAATTTTACAAACATAACCTGGAGTGGATTGGTTCTGAACTCATGAAACTGTATGAAGATGCTTTCAATCAAGGATAATTAGGTGCTGACATTAACACAGGGGTCATTAAGCTCCTACCTAAAGATGGTGATAATACACAAGTCAAGAACTGGAGACCTATAACATTACTGAATTTATCTTATAAGATTGTGGCTAAGGTGCTGGCTAGGAGAATAGGAGGTCTTCTTAATGAATTTATATCTCCAACCCAAACAAGATTTATTAAAGGGAGATTCATTCTAGAAAATCTGATAACAAGTTGGGAAGCAATGCACTGGGCTAAGAATGATGATCAAAATGCAGTGATCATTTTACTAGACTTTGAGAAAGCCTATGACATAATTGAATGGTCATTTGTTATGGGTACGCTGCAAGATTTTGGTTTCCCCCCATACTTTTGTAAGTGGATTGGTAGTCTCCTTAAGGACTCATGTACAGTCATTGATGTGAATGGTGAGCTAACTGACAATATTATGCTACATAGATCTATTAGACAGGGATGCCCAATCACACCTACCTTGTTTGTAATTGTAGTTGATGTTCTATTCTATATTCTTAGATCACCTCAATTAGGGCCTCCAGTTAAAGGAATTACTCTTACTAACAATGAGGCATTACTCAATGCTCAGTTTGCAGATGATAGTGCTTTGTTTATTGAAGTGGATGAAAATAATTTTGACAATATGATTAATAGGCTTCAATTCTTTTGTGTAGTCTCAGGGGCTAAAGTGACCCCCCACAAGTCTTATGTCATTGGTTGGTCTCCTCCCCCCCAGAGTGGATAGTGAGTAAAGGTTGGTGGTGGTTGGGGCTAAATGATATTGTCAAGTACCTGGGAATCCTTTTTTCTATTGAACCATCCCTCAAGGACATGTGGATGTGGCTTTTCTCAAAAATTGGAAATAAATACTTGAAATAGAAAATACATCTTCTATCATTGGTTGGGAGAGTGCAAGTAGTCCATAAAGTTTTATCTGCTCACCATATTTATTTCTCCTCCACCTAGTTGTTTTCCAATTATCAAAATGATAGTATGGAAAGGATTATGAGATATTTCTTATGGTCTTATGGGTTAGGAAAAAAGAAGAGACATTGTGTCAAATGGGAGTGGTGTTTCTTACCTAAGAATAAGGGTGAACTGGGCATTATAGATCTGAAAGCTCAAGGTATGGTTCTGGAATCTAAATGGATCATTCAAGATCTCTCAGGTGAGGAACCATGGAAGGTTTTGGTCAGGAACAACATCTCTAGATTGGGTATCAAAAAAGGTAAGTGGTGGAGCAATGTGCCCCTATGTGATAAGGTATTGGGGAGCAGTTATCCATTTTTGGCTCCAAGGTCTTTCAATCCATTTGGAAGACATGGTCTCAAGTTAGAAACCTTATCCTATTTAGGGGTGCCAGTGATGGTCCTCCTACTTATTCTATGTTGGATAGATCATTTTGGTGGGGAGTTTAAGCTAATGACAAACCTCTTACATTAACCCAAAGTTGTTCTGCTAAAAATTGGTGTACAAATATGGCGTCTCTCTTGTTAAAGATATTATGGTTGATAACCGGCTAGGGTATTGGGATGAAATATTAGCTAAATATCACATACCTAATACTCAAAAATAGACCTACTCTATTATTGCTAAAGTTGTGGGTAACTTCTTCCCTGGGCATACTATGAACACTACAAAATTGCTACAGTGGATCGAATGAAAGGATGACACTAAACTTAGTAAGGTCTCTATTAATCAGATATATAATATGTTAAAGGAATATTATTCTATCTTTGACATAGTGAATCATGGTTGGGGGTTGGAATACTCGACCTCTAGGTGGTAGGTTATCTTAAAATTTTTCTGGCACTCTCCTTGTGAACCAAAAAAATCATGTTTTAGATGGTTGTTACTTTTGAGAAAACTTGCTATTGGTAACACCTTGCCTCATGACTTAGGTTTTCCTATTATGTGTGATGTAAATTATGTTCTTGAATGTTTTGAGCATCTTTTTTTTAATTGTGCTTATGTCTGTGGTGTTTGGTCCATCTTCTTTGGGTCACCCATTGTTTGGAATAATAGACTTGGCCTGTCATGGAGTGAAATTTTAGCTAGTTTTGTGGAGTCCTTTGATTTAAAAACTAACACTTTTTGGTCTGTTCTTACTTGTGAGATTCTTTGGTTCTTATGGAAGGAATGAAATGGAGAGATTTTTCAAAAGAGGAGACAACTTACTGAGTTTGGATGTAAACTCATTCATTTTCATATCATGACACATGTTGTTGCTAATTTAGATATTTCCAGAGATAGGTTTATGATGTTAATACATGAAAAACAAATATTGATCCACAACGAGGACATAGTTTCATGCCAATACTTCTATATACACAAAGATATGCTCCGACAAAGAGAGCTTGATAACCTGAACCAGTTCATCAAAGGTTTATGTATTGAAGCTAGACAGCCAGATAACAACAAAGTGACCCATAATTAGACCAATACAAGGACACATGGTTAAGGATGGAAGACTGTCAAATACCAGATGATTTGAGTGATATATCTTGCATGCAAATTTGGACTCTTTTGTATTAACAGATATAGTAGACTGAAAGTTACTTCATGATGTATTTAACGGTTCTCAATAGGTAGCTATTTAAATGCTACCCATATGTAAAGCTTTGTTGTGACTCAGTTATTTTCTAAAACAGTGATGTAACCCAGATTTTTAAACTATGTTAATACAAAAAAAAACTACTAAGGGAAATAATATATAGGAATGATAATAAATCTATGCCACTCCAAAGATGTTGGAATAATCATACCAACCAGATTTAAACTTCATGTAAATAAGCTTTCATAAGGGGTATATGTTTTAGATTAATTTGTATTTTATATTTCATATTTATAAATAAAATAAATTTATGCCTCTCTTTTATATATGATAATATAAAATTCATTGCTAAAATGTCTAATTGTCTCTTTATGTTATCAAAACTATTACATTATGTTATGAGATCGTGGTTAAACATAACAATTATCTCATTTTCTACATAGAAGCAAAATTATGTAACATCATATTAAGGTCACATAATGGAACAATAACATTTATTAATTTCTTACTACAATATTTACCTTTATCATGAATTTGTCGTTACATAGAATCATATTTCAAGTTATAGATTACTTTTAGCATAATATAGCCAAGGCATGCTCCAACAATATTAATATGTGCTCTTTAAGATTGTGGATCTTTTCAATAAGAAACAACCTTTCTCATTTTAAAAGGTCTTATTTGGTAACTTCCTTATTCCGTAGCAATTTAGACCAAAGTTTCATATTTGATGTGTCCTACCTTATTACAGTTGTAGTTATCATTCAAAATTTAGTTCAAGACTACATCCACAATTTTGACCCCCAAATATAATTAAGAAGGCATCTTCATGACATCATATAACATTAATCTCACCTTAAAGACAATAACTAAAAATCTTAGATTTTTCTTTAAATTTAAGGACTTGTATTTTTCAAATAAAATTATCATATATACTATATTTTTATCATCATTCTTTCATACATCTCATCCATTAAAAATACATTAATGGGACTACTTCCTAAAGTTTTCACAAAGTTTTTTGAAAAGTATGTAACTTTATTTATTTTTAATTAATGTTAACATTCTTTTTGCTATGTAAATAAATAACATCCTAAAATTAAGATTTATGGAGTTTTAACATTTGATATTAAAATAAAAGATTGAATCTAAAAAATGAAAATGAAAGCAATCTATGAGTAATGAGTTTATCTAATTTTCAATATCATGTTAACTATGAAATCTTTGATCAATATTTTTTGATGGGATATTGCAAACAATGATATTGTACTCCCAAAAAATGATGTTAGATAGAGATTACCTATACTTCTTATACCTAAAATATAACTATATCGACACAACCTAGTTCTAGGACTAGGTCTCCTAGATAGCCCAATATAACTAGTGCAATTTTGAGTTTTCTATTGTTGTTGAATAATTCATGCTTAACTTATGGGTCTAATTTGACACACTTCCAACTAGTCATTGCCTATCAACTCAATTGTAAAATATTCAACTTGTGATGCTATAATGTTTTATATATGAAAAAAACCTAATTCTTTGATTATGGTTTTCAAATATCATGGGGTCTTCATTGATGGCGCAATAAAATACCACTGGAACATTTATAAAAAATATAAGAAGATATTTGCTTTTAATTGTGTAAAACCTTATATAAGGTTAAATGCCACCAAATGCACAGCAGGCTAAAACTTCATTCTGACAAAGTAGCTGCTCAGAAATGTTTGGGACAACTTTAATGTTTGATCAATTTCAATGTTGAATGGAAAACATGGGACCTCCTGTGCAAACTATATTTTTAATTTTATAACAAAATGCAAAATACATAAATTGCTTTAAAATTACATTTAAGTTAAAAACTAATTTAGACAATATTTTACCTTTTAAAATCTTCGCATGTAAAGGAATGTGGAAAAGAATTAAAAGAAACTTTAATGTCTTATATGATATTATTCTATTGACAAAACATCGATAGACTAATAAAAAATAAAATAATATTGCACTGAGGGCTATGGTTTGGTTATAATAAAGTTGGCGTAAGAGTCTGCTTTAGATTTACAATAAAACTATTAAATTCTAGGTATATAATAATTATAAAAGGAAAGTATTCTCACCAATAGTTGTATTACCATTTATTACTTTTTTAAAAGGAAAGTATTCTCACCAATAGTTGTATTTATTTATACCTTTTTTATTGATAAAATATGTAATGCATTATTGTTGAGGTGGTGAATATTTATTTATTAATTACATATCTATTCTTAATAATAAAATATTTTGTATGTATATTGTATTAATAGATATATTTTAGTGAAAATATAGAAAGATTCTATTAAAACCAAGATTTGAGTTTTAAATTTATTTATAAAAAATTAAAAAAATAGAATTTAGTTTAATTATAGAAATTAAATTGAGTTGCATGCAAAAATTAAAAATAGAATATAGAAATGTTGTTTATATATCTAGAATTAAATTAGAAAGATTTTTTTATATTAGATTTTAGTTTTAAATTTATTTATTTAAACTTTAAAAAAATGAATTTGTTTTAATTTAGAAAATTGACTTAATTCCATGCAAAAAAGAAAAATAGAATTTACCATTTTTCCTTAGGTATCTAAATTAATTTCTAATTATATTTTTAATATTTAACTAGAAGGATGCTTTATCTTACACAATATAAGTTTAACTTTAGTTAAGATTTATTACTAATATGTTTTATATAAATAAGTATAATAAAAAAGTAAAATTTTAAATTATATGATTATAGGGTACTCAAATTAAGGTGGAAATTATGGTTGAGGTCCAATTAAGGTTCAATTTTAAACCACAAGTTAATATATCAAGTAGGGTGAAACTTCAATTAAGATAAGAGTTAACATAAAGACTAGGTTTTAATTAAACTTTAATTAGATATGTTTACTATTTAATCCTAATTGTAGTTCTATTATACTAACCCAAATCCAACCCAAATCTTTACCCTAAACCTCAATCGTAATAAAAAATATCATAATAATAAACCCTAATTATATTGCATCCCTAATCTTAAATCCTAATTCTAATAGTATTATTCACTCTATAACCATGAGGAAAACGCTAAACATAAATATAATTCAAACATCCTGAAAGCTAACACCAAACATAGTCCTAACCCTAAACTTTAATCATTATAATAATCTTAACCATAATCATAACCCTAACCTTAGAGAAATGATGAAAACTTAAGCATAACTATAGTTCAAACCATACCCCTAAGCCCAAAACCATGGCTCTAACCATAATCCTAAACCTAACCATATCCATTAATGAAACCTCAATCCTAATGATGGTATAAACCTTGACCTTTATAAAAATTTAAACTATAACACAAAACCTTAACTATAATCCCAACCCCATTCTAGATCCTATCCTAACTTAACATTATCCTTAAAACCTAAAAACCATGATGAAATTCTTAAACCTAAATGTAATTTCAAACATAACCATAACCCTAAACCCTAATATTAACCTTAATCCTAATCATAATAATAATCCAAACCTTGACCACAATCATAACCCAAACCCTAATGTTAATCATGGTTGTAACTCTAACCCTAAAAAATCTAAACTATAATCCTAGCCATAAAAAACCCTATACCTAACCATTGTGTAAATCTTAACTCTAATCATAATCCCAATCCTAATGCTAAACCCTAACTATAATCATAATTATATCTATAATCTTAACCCTAACCCTAACCATAATCTAAATACTAATCCAAAATTTGACCTTAAAACTAAACATTATGTAAGCCCTTTAAAACTAACCATGACTTTACCCATAACCCAAAATCCTAACCCTAACAATAATTCTAACTCTAACCCTAAGTATAAGCTAAACCCTAACCATAAACTTATTCCTAACCCTACCTATTTCTCTAAATTAAGAATGACCCTAAACCTAAATTTATCACTGACCGAAAAGCTAATCCCTATCCTAATGTCAACCCTAAAACCTAACTCTGGACATTACCTAAATCAACCTTAACCCTACAAAACTCTATTGTGAATCCAAACCACACCCTAATCTGAATACTAACCCTAATCCTAACTGTAATCATAATTCTAATGCTAACCCTCCAACCCTCTCTCTAACCATACACAAAACCCTAATCTTAACCCTAACTTTAACCATAACCCTAACCATAATCTTAATGGTTATTCTGATTAATTATATATACTGATGTTTGTTTAAAACTTTGCAGGATACCATTCCAGCTATGGCTGCTTCTGATAGAGAGTCGAATATCATGGTTACAAGCCTCTCTACTTCAGTGGCCTCGAATGATGTCTTTGAGACTGAATTTGACAAGTGTACATGAATCATTATAAACTCATGCGCAACTATAATCAAAGCTGTGGAGCACGCAACATTATCAGTTGACTATGTTAACGAACTGGATATAATGTAGATGGCCGATGTTGCGAAAGTTCTACGCGAGACATCTGCAAAAGTGGATGCATTTCTATCAATGATGAAAGAAGTCTATCACGATCATTGTACAAATAAGGGCCGCAATACCAACTTTATCATTGAAGAATATGTGATGTACTTGCATCATTATGGAGAAATGTTATTGATTTAGATCATTCTAATCTTGGCTTTCGACCTTCTTAATTATCTTAATAGTTGTATTGGGACTTCTATTTCCCTTTTCATCTATATATGTTTCATGAATAAGATAAAATAAATAGTTTTGGCTATTCACATCATGATTACCCCTATACTTGCAACATTTTGCAACATGTTTTGTTGAACTCTGCATTTCTAATATTTATTCCTTTAATTGTTGTATCGAATAAATGTGAGGAATTAATTATAGAGGACATCTTATTCATTCCTACTTCTAACCTAATCCTAATCAATGTTAAAATACATTAAACCTAATTGTTGTACTTCTAAGAAATTAGGATCTCGTTAACATTATAATTACTTATATATGGTAACTGTTCAAGTTAGTTGTTACCATATCCCTACCATTTACAATATGTTAAATGGTAATGTTAAACAAGATACTAATGATAATTATCATGTTAAATTGTAAACAACATCCAAAAATGTATTACCAAGTATGATACTTTAATCCTAACTTTAAAACCTAGATCCCATCGCTAACTACGTCCATAATCTTACCCTCACAAAAACCCTAATACTAACCCTATACCCAACACTACATATGATCTAACCCTGACTATAAACCATACATCATAACCTTAAACTGGCCCTATTTGTCATACTAACCTTAACCAATCTTTTAACCCTAATACTAATCAAAACTCAACACTCTCCATGTCATCATTAACCCACAATTAAGCCTCACCGTATTAGTAACCCTAACCCTAACCCCATACCCTAATCTTAAACCTTAATGTTACACTAAATATGATACTAATCCTAATTGTAAACCTAACATCATATCCCTAACCATATCCTTAATCTCACCCTATCCCTAACCCTAACCCTAACTATAACTCTTATCTGAACCCTAAATCATAAGGTAAAGTATCCTACTAACCCTAACTCTCACCATATCTCTAACCCTAACCTTAACTGTAACACTTACTCAAACCCTAACTCATAAGGTAAAATATCCTACCAACCCTAACTCTCACCCTATCCCTAATCCTAACCCTAACTGTAACTCTTACTCGAACCCTAACTCATAAGGTAAAATATCCTGCTAACCGTAACTCTCAACCTATCCCTAACCCTAACTCTCACCCTATCCCTATCCCTAATCCTTAGTGCAATCTTACCCAAACCCTAATTATATTTTAGCTAAAATATCCTAATAAACCTAACTCTCACCCTATCCCTAACCCTAACCCTAACTGTAACTCTTACTCGAACACTAACTCATAACATAAAATATCCTACTAACCCTAACTCTCACCCTATCCCTTAGCATAACTGTAACATTAACTCTTACCCGAACCCTAACTCATAAGCTAAAATGTCATACTAACCCTAACTCTCACCCTATACCTAACCCTAACCTTAATTATAATTCTTACTTGAACCCTAACTCATAACGTAAAATATCCTACTAACCCTAACTCTCACCCTATTCCTAATCGTAATCCTAACTGTAACTCTTACATGAACTCTAATCATAACGTAAAATATCCTACTAACCCTAACTCTCACCCTATCCCTAACCCTAACCTTAATTATAACTCTTACTCAGACCCTCACTCATAACGTATAATATCCTACTAATCCTAACTCTCACCCTATCCCTATCCCTAACCCTAACTGTAACTCTTACTTGAACCCTAACTCATAAGGTAAAATATCCTGCTAACCCTAACTGTAAGTCTTATCTAAACCCTAACTCATATATGTAAAATATTTTACTCACCCTAAATCTCACCCTATTCCTAGAACCCTAACCCTTAGTATAAATCGTACCTAAACCCTAATTATATTTTAGCTAAAATATCCTACTAACCCTAACTGTCACCCAATCCCAACCCCAACTCTCACCCTATCCCTAACCCTAACCCTAATTGTAACTCTAACTCTAACTCTCACCCTATCCCTGACCCTAACCCTAATTGTAAGTCTTACCCAAACCCTAACTCATAATGTAAAATATTCTACTAACCCCAAATCTCACCCTATCCCTAACCCTAAC
>BSBK01001856.1:455000-462202 GCA_027943335.1 Chamaecyparis obtusa | reverse complement strand
TAATAGTATAATATACATATATAGGTATATATACATATATATATATATATACATGTATATATATATACATGTATATATATATACATGTATATATATATATATATACATGTATATATATATATACATGTATATATATATACATGTATATATATATATATACATGTATACATGTATATATATATATATATATATATACACATGTATATATATATATATACATGTATATATATATATATATGTATATATATATATACATGTGTATATATATATATATATATATACATACATATATATATGTATATATATATATATATGTATGTATATACATATATATATACATATACATATATAAATATATATATATATATATATATATATATATGTATGTATATATATATATATATATATATATATGTATGTATATATATATATATATATATATATATATATATATATATATATATATATATATATATATATATGTATATACATATACATAATATATATATATATACATGTATATATATATATATACATGTGTATATATATATATATATATACATGTATACATGTATACTTATATATATACCTCTATGTATATTTATTTTATTGTCATAAATGTCTTTTCAAAAAATAATAAAAATAAAAATAAAAATAAATCAAATACATGTATGCATATATTTAAACACCTCCTAAAAAGAATAAGATATAGATTACATGTTGGGAGAAGGTTACATCTCTTTTGGTAAAGAAGATGAAGAGGAATATAGTCTAGGGAAATCTTCTTTAAGGGTGGATAAGAAACAGGGTGAAAAGATTACATGTTGGGAGAAGGTTACATCCCTTTTGGTAAAGAAGATGAAGAGGCATATAGTCTAGGGAAATCTTCTTTAAGGGTGGATAAGAAACAAGGTGAAGGAAAAAATGTTGATTTGAAAGGGTGACATCAGTGCACAAAATGCTTCTTTGTGGACAATGATTTGAGGTGAGAATATAGAGAAGAAGTGTCATTGGTGGGTTCAAGGTGTTCTCATGACAAGATGATGAATGCAGGGGTTCTGAAGAGGGCATAAAGAAGAAAGGCATTGGTGTGTGAACATGGGAGATCCCTACGTTCCAAAAAGATGAAGTAACACATTACTATTGATGAGGCAAAAAATTCTTCCTAAGGCCAGATAAGATGACTTTAGGTTAATTTTGGTTCCCCCTCTATTGCAATAGATAACAACAAATTTTAGTAGTAATTTTGTAGGATTAAGGTTTTTAAGGTTTTTAAATAGGTATAATTAGACTAGTTTCAGTCTTTGAGGGATGTATACATGGTTGATTTTATGATAGACTATTAGACCTACCATTTTATATTAAGAACTCATTCTAGTATGATAGGTTTCATGAGATAAACACTATATTTGTACATACTTTATATATTTTTCTCTTACAATTATTAGTAATACAATCTCAGCTTCAGTCCTTTGCTGATAAAAAAAATTCTTTATTGATGACATGTTGTCATAATTATATAGTGATCAAATATAAACCTGTCTATAGTATTATTCATAGCTTATGGTATTTATATTATTCTTCTACATAGTGAATTTAGTCATTGAATAATAGATATCATTCTCCTTTTATTGATATGTAGATTTACTGGAATGATAATAACTTATGTATATAGATATCACATTCTAACATGCAAGTTTAATTATATGAAAAAGGCTATATAGATGAGTTCTATAGAAATTAATGCATAGATTTAATGAATGACTATGCATTATATGATAGAGATCGCATAGTTCTATGTAGATATCAAACGAGAGTAGATGGTTGTAGATGAGAATGTTTTCTCCTACTATACAATTTTAAATGAATGTTTTTGGAAAAATTTATATTCTACAATGTAGATTCAAAGATTTAAATGCATGACAATGATTATTTTATCATCTTTCTTATAATCGACAGTCATAGAATAACAATGATAATGCAATAGCATCATGAGTAAAGATCATTTACTCAATTTATATGAATGAACCAATTTAGAAATAATATAGAAATGGATCATCTTTCCATATACTAGTCAATGAAGTTCTTGATGTGGTTGTAATAGAATCAAATCCCTTAAGTGATCCTCTCTCATCTCAACCCACATCCTATGTTAGAGTGATGAAGGGTGCTCCCCTTAATACCACAAACACATAACAGAAACAGAGAAACCACAACAATATGCAAGAACAGAAAATTGGCTTCTTATTATCTCCACAAATGTGGAATTACAAACTTTTAGAATTACAATATGCAAAGCCACATGGCATTCCCTTACAATATTTTGTAGGACAAAGCCTCGAATCAATACCCAGATCTACTACCCAGAACTATTCTGAACTGCCTAAGGCAATAATACAGCCTTCCTTATATAGGCAATTTTCCACCGCCTGGGAAGGTTCCAGAATTTTAGCCAATAAGGCCGACCAAACTTAGAATTATTTTATTTGACATTTCATTACATCATAGTCGGCTCAAGATAACCTTTGAAACCTAAACAGAAATTTTGAAGAAAATTATTTTTCGCCATTTCAGGTGGCCCAACTTCTGAAGACCATAAGTCATCACTAGTTGACCCGATCGGCTATTATAACCCCATTTCAGAAATGCCACGAAGTGCTCTACAGGCTTGATCCGTGCAAGCGCCCGTCACCCCCCCAAATTTTTGACCTCATCTGGGGCCTTTAAAGCCTTCAAAACTAAGTTCAAAGTTTCTGTACCCTGCTGCCAATACCGAAAATCTTCAATATCTTCCAATATACACTTGATCTGGCAATGAAACTTTACTGGCAGACTTATATGACCAAAATGAACCTCCAAGAAAGAAATCAGATCATTCTGAGCACATACAAAAATTACCAAAAATAGTAACTTTCCATAAATAGCAGCTCTGCACAAAATAACCCTTATTGAATATAAAAACATAAATATTTTTTTGGGTGATGCAAGATTGCTCTTACACCCAGGATGCTCCTGCATCAGACACTTGGGGTAATTTGAGAAGTGACCCTGTCATGACTCAGGTGTGCAGAGGAAAACCAAGACGGTTAACCTCCTCCTTTGTTAGCCATGATGAATCTTCAACAGGTCATCCTTTCCACTTGACCAGATATTCTTCATATGTCCTGTTCCTTGTGCTTCTGCCAACATGACTATCCAGTATATCTTCAATCTCCTTAGTGTCTGAACTAGTTGCTGGAATACTCCATTGTGCTGCTATGATCTCATCTTCAACACCTCCCTCATGATACTCTGTCAGATCTGAAATGTTAAACACTAGTGAAATATTTAGCTCAGTAGGCAATTCTACCTCATATGCGTTTCTTGAATCATGTTTCTTCAATATCCTGCATGGTCCCAAACTTTTTCATTTTCAGCTTGTTATATGTACCAACTGGAAACCGCTCCTTCCGCAAATGAACCATGACTTCATCACCAACCTGAAATTCCTTATACCCTCCTTTTCTCATCTGCCTTAGCCTTATACTGTGCGTTCATCTTGGTAATATGCTTCCTCACCTCCCCATGGATGTTCTTCAAATGTTCTGTAAAATCCTCAGCTTCGGCACTACTTATTTCTCCTTTATCTATCTTCCTCAATTCAGATGCATTTCTTGGACTACTTCCATATACAATCTGGAATGGTGATTTACCAGTGCTCCTGTTGACAAAATTATTGTATGCAAATTCTGCCTGTGGTAAAATCAAATCCCATCCCGTTGCTTATCTCCAACCAAACATCTCAGCAATTTCCCAAACTCCTATTCACCACCTCTGTCTGTCCATCAGTCTGTGGATGATGTGATGAACTGAACTCAAATCTGTCTTCAACTTCTTCCACAATGTACGCCAGAAATATCCAACAAACTAGTGTCCCGATCTGAAACTATGGTCTTTGGCAAACCATGAAGTCTCACTACTTCTCTGAAAAACAATTCTGCTACATGAACAGCATCATTAGTCTTCTTGCAGGGAATAAAATGTGTCATCTTTGAAAATCTGTCAACCACCACAAAAATTGAATCATGCCCCCGCTGAGTCCTCGGTAAACCAAGAACAAAGTCCATGCTGATATCCTCCCAAGGCTTCTCTGGTACAGGTAATGGCTGATACAATCTTGTATTCTACTTCACTCCTTTCGCCATCTGACATACTCTGCAACTCTGTACAAACTTCTTCACATCTTGCTGCAACTGCGGCCAATAATAATTCTCACTAACCAAACCAACGGTTTTATCACGACCAAAATGTCTAGCCAATCCTCCACTATGCTTCTCCTTGATGAGATTCTCCCTCATAGAACTTCATGGAATGCACAACTGACTCCCTCTGAATAGCATATCATCCTAGATGATGAAATCCAACCATTTCATCCTGTCTAGAGTAACAGGTTCTGTACAAGCTTTCCAAGCTTCACCAAAATCAGGATCCTCTGGATACAAATTCTTGAGTTCCTTGAACCCAACCACTTCAATCTGCATTTCTGTCAGCAATAGTTGCCTTCTGCTAAGAGCATCTGCAACCCTATTAGACTTTCCACTCCTGTGTTTCAAAACAAATGTATAACTCTACAAAAACTCAACCCATTTCAAATGCCTCTAATTCAACTTTCCTTGACTATTCAAATATTGCAAAGCTTGATGATCAGTATACAAAACAAACTCTTTAGGAAGTAGATAATGTCTCCACTTCTTTAATACCTGAACTATAGCATAAAATTCCTGATCATAAACAGAATACTTCCTCTTGGCATCATTTAACTTCTCACTGAAATATGCAACAGGTTTACCTTCTTGGCTCATAACAACTCCTATTGCAGTACCACTAGCATCACAATCTACTTGAAACACCTTATTAAAATCTGGAAGTGCTAAAACAGGTTCTTCTGTAACTTTTTGTTTCAATAATTGAAAACTCTTTTCTGCCCCATTAGTCCACTTAAACTCTTTTCTATCCCCTCTCATTGTTTCAGTCAAGGGTCCACAAATACTGCTAAAATTTCGGATAAACTTTCTGTAAAAGCTAGCCAAACCATGAAAAGATCTTACCTTAGTAGCACTCCTTGGAGTAGGCCATTCAAGGATAGCCTGTACCTTCTCTGGGTCCATTTTTAGACCTTCTGCTGAAACTACAAATCCCAAATACACTAACTCTTTCTTCACAAAACTGCACTTCTTCAAATTAATCAACAATTTCTCTTCTCTCAGCTTCTCAATACCATACGAATATGCATCATATGCTCCTCCAATGTCTTACTAAAGATCAAAATATCATCTAGGTAAACAATGACAAAACTTACCCAGAAATTCTTTCAGAACCTCGTTCATGAGCCGCATGAAAGTGCTCGGTGCATTGGTTAGCTCAAAAGGCATGACTAACCACTCATACAGTCCTTCCTTTGTCTTGAAGGAAGTCTTCCATTCATCTCCTTCTCTGATCTGAATCTGATGATATCCACTTTTTAGATCTATCTTTGAAAAATACACAGCTCCACTCAAACAGTCCATAATATCATCCAT
Source organism: Chamaecyparis obtusa (assembly GCA_027943335.1). Taxonomy (NCBI): domain Eukaryota; kingdom Viridiplantae; phylum Streptophyta; class Pinopsida; order Cupressales; family Cupressaceae; genus Chamaecyparis; species Chamaecyparis obtusa. The sequence continues at coordinate 456,644 of BSBK01001856.1, read as the reverse complement.
TCGTGGCAATGGAAACCTGTACTTGATTGTGATCTTGTTTATTGTCCTAGAATCTGTACACATCCTCCATTCTCCATTCTTCTTTTGTGCTAATACCGCTGGTACAGCATAGGGACTCAGACTCTCACGGATCAATCCTTTCTGTAACAACTTATGTACTTGTCTGTTCAACTCCTCACTTTCTACAGGTGTCATTCTGTGTGCTGCCTTATTCGGCAAACTCGCTCCTAGGATCAAGTCCATCTGATGGCTGATCTTCCTGACTGGTGGTAATCCATCAGGCACGTTATCGAATACAATATCCTGAAACTCATTCAACAAATCTGCAACTTCTACAGGAACATCTTCTACTTCCTCTTTACCAGCTTTTGGAATTAAAGCAAAACATACATGCTCATGCCTCATACCATCTAAGAAATTTCTTCCATCAACAAAAGTTATCCTTGCAGTACCACATACCTTTTCTTCAGTCTCCTTCAATGGTTTTAGCTTATGTCGCACTCCATCCTTTGTCAGGGAATAGGTATTCGCACGACCATCATGTACAGCACATCTGTCAAACTGCCATGGTCTACCCAACAACATATGACATGCATCCATAGATATGATATCACACAATACCTCATCTTGGTATCCGCTGATCTTGAACTTTACCAGGCACTGTTCACTGACCATGACCTTGTGGTCATCCTGCACCCAGGCAATCTGATATGGATGTGGGTGTTTCTGTCTCTTGAGCTTCAACTTTGTCACCATCTCTTCTGACACCAAATTTTCAGTGCTTCCACTATCGATAATCACATCACAGCATTTACCCTCACACTTGCATCTAGTGCGAAACAGGCTCCTCCTTTGTTCAGGTTCATTCTCACCACTCAGCAAGACTCTTCTATTAATTAGCGTTTCTCCTCTTTCAGCATCTTCAGAATTTGATGATCTAGCATCTTCATCGACATGTGCAACTCTGGCCTGGCCTTCATTTCTCCTATCTGTTCTGCCTTGGCGCTGAGGACATTCAAATGCCCTGTGACCTTCTTCTCCACAGTGAAAACATGTTCCACGGAAGCCACCTCTTCCAGATCCTTGTCCTCTTCCTCTTCCTCTTTGATCTCTATTATTCTGATCCTGGAAGCGATTGAAATTATTTCCTCGCTGATTCTGACTGCTACTAGCCTCATCCTTCTTTTTCAGATCTTCATTTCGGCCACCATATGACCATCCACCAGATCGTCCACCGTGACCTCTTCCATTTTGTCTGCTCTCAAACTTCTTGTTCAGCTTTTCCTCTACTTTTAGGGCAAACTGGTATGCCTCTTCAATACTGTTCATTCGAACCAGATTCAGCTCCTCCTGAATGCTTGGCCTTAACCCATTAAGGTATCGGGCAACTTTCTCTTTATCAGCTTCTGCATGGCCTGTTCTGATGAGAAGTCGATAGAACTCCTCTGTATACTCCTGAACAGATCTTCCTGCTTGCTTCAAACTCTGCATTTTCTTTAGTAGGTCAAGCTCATAATCAACAGGAATGAACTGTCACTTCAATTTATCCACCATCTGATCCCATCTCGTGATTTTCTCCTTTCCCCTTCTATTTCGCTCCAACTGAATCTCTTGCCACCATATCTTCGCATGACCTTTCAGTCT